>CM017442.1:27452367-27698590 GCA_007726485.1 Eragrostis curvula
TCGGCGGGGGCCCGGGATCGGATAGTCAAAGCTATCCCAATCCGCCGTTGTCTTCCCCATCGCCTCCGAGAGCCGGGCCTTCAGCTCTCGGACGGAAATCCGTGGCTCCGCGTGGGGGTCCACCATGCAGGTCCCCTCCCACGCAAAGTCGCGGCCCATCTCCCACATGGGGAGGCGCCGGTCTTGAAGCGGCGCAAGCCTCCTGACGTGGTAGGCGCCAATGACCCCGACGCCCGCAACGCCGCCCCTCTTGAGTTTGTCGATCGTATCCAAGAGATCGGCCAACTTCTTCTTGTCAGGGGCGGCCGGTCCCCAACCCCAGCACTCGGGCGCCTCTTCGATCAGGCGCCCGGTGAACTCCGGGAGCGGCGCGAGCGCGGTGTTCTTGAGGTAAAACCACCTCTCGTGCCAACCCTTGTTGGTGTCGGTGACGGGCATTGGTGATGTACTCGCGGGCCCGGGTGCTCCGGAGCCAAAAGCTAGCACAGCCGATTGGGACGGCGCGCGGATTCCCTTCCGCGTCCTTCTTGGTTTGGAGCGCGAGGGTGAAGAAGTACTTGAAAAGGTGGAAATGGGGGCGAATCTTCAAAAAACCTTCGCACAAGGCGACGAAGGCGGAGATGTGCTGGATGCTGCAACTCCAACTTGTAGTGGTGAAGCAGGCCGCGGAGGAAGGGAAGAGGCGGCATGCCGAAGCCGCGCTCGTGGAAGGAGCGGAAGGAGACAATGTAGCCGTCCGGCGGCGATGGTGTCCTCTCCTCCCCGGGTACCAGCCACTCCCGCTCCGCGGTGAGAGGCATCAGGAGGCCGCGCGCAACCAGGGCATCGAGGTTCCCCTTGGTGCTGTTGGACCGGCTCCAATCCGCCATGGCGAGTGCGGGCGAGGGACGCGGAGCGACGGCGAAACGAAAGGAGGTTGGAAAGCGAGCGAGGCGAGGAAGACGAAGCGGTTTGCGCAAAGGCGAGCGGCGGTGGATGCGAAAGGTCGCGAAAACCTGGTAAGACAAATGAGGTTGGGCTCATCCCCCTTTTTATAGTTATCGCGTTCACACGACGCATCGTTCCCCGCGCCTCCCCTGTTTCTCGATCTAACAGGTGCAGGTGCCTTAAAAACCGCCATCATGGCCCGCTCCACTACCGTACGAAGACGGATCGTGGCCTCGATCCGCGCGGAAGGCGAACCGTCGCGTCTCCACGACGCACGATGACGGCCCAGGCGGGCTTGGAATCCCGGCCGGGCCCACAGGTAATAAAGGCTAAGGGCTGAAAACGCCCCGACGGCCCAGTTTCCGGCCCAGGAGTTCGAAGGCCGGCCCCGCGAAAGGGTTCGAACGGCCGCTCCAGGGCAAAACTAAGTGAGGGGCCACCAAAGAGGGGTCCCCAGCGACCGCAACCCGTACACCGTAGTACAATGGGCCTCTGACGGTAGCGTGCGAGTCCGAGTCTAAAAAACCTCGACCTTGATCTCCCATCGAGGGAGGGCATCGAGCCCACTGACTCCGAGCGAAAGGAGTCGGCGATCGAAAAGGGCAGGAACTCGGATCTTAATGAGGCCGACTCCAGCTAGTCTCAATCGGACCCCCGCGAAGGGCAAGCCGAGGCCTTCACTCGGACACACCCGTTTGCAGCTTAAACGAGCACCACGCATCGAACCATCGAGGAATGACGTGGCCGGCTCATGCGTGTCCCGTCTTATCGTAAAGACGCGCGGGTACGGACGAAACAAAAAGACGAAACGACCCTCGGACGGATCCGCGCATCGAGCAAGGACTCGGGGGCTCGCATTCGCAAACAATGACCTACTGCGTGGTCTCGGGAAAACCTTTTTTGTCACCCTCGGCACAAGTAAACCACTTGTACCGAGGCTCGGGGGCTACACCCGGCGGGTGCGCTCGCGCGCACCCACCGGCAGGAGTAGTGCGAAAATACCCTCGGAAAGACGACGACAAGCCTCGACGGCGACCACGGCCCCCGGCCGCCGCCCAGGCTCGGGGGCTACTGACGGATACCCAAATCAGGGTATCCTGATCTAGGATGCTTAATTCTGCTAAACGTCTCAGCTTAATTGTGTAGGGCCTACAGGAACAGGCACACGACAACAGAGCGCTCGAGGGGCCCACGGCCGACCCCGAGGGCACATACAAGTTCCGCCTCGTCCGACCCCGAGTCGGCCGGGGCCCACGACTTCCACCCCGCCCGACCCCGAGTCGGGTGGGGTCCACAGACTCCGCCTTGTCCGACCCCGAGTCGGCCGGGGCCCACGACTTCCGCCCCGCCCGACCCCGAGTCGGGTGGGGTCCACAGACTCTGCCTCGCCCGACCCCCAGTCGGGCGGGCCCACAAGCCGCGCTTCGCCCGACCTCGAGTTGGGAGACTTCGTCGAGAAGATTTTCCTCTGGCAAGGAGGACAGGCATTTACGACGAGTAGCTGGGGAGCCTTAACTCTACCCAGCAACTCATCTACTTGCAGGCACGCGATCTGACCTGCACAGTGACATCCGTCCCATCTCACAGCGCCGCCTGACACCTCGAGTACAGCAGCGGGACGGCTACGGCATCATCATCACCCTGAACAGGGACGAAGACCGGACCGGCGACAAGACGGTCGCGACAGTCTGGGTTGACATCTCGACCACCTGCCCGGCGACCAGGCTGACAGGACGCCGCCTGACTAGAGCTACAGTAGCGGATAGGGATCAGACTAGTGCGGCGCGTAGCCGCGCTGTCCACAACTCGAAAGCCCCGTTCTCATTTGTAAACCGGCTCACTCCTTGATTATAAAAGGAGAGCTTGGTGCATGAGGAGGGGGGGATCCAGAGATACAACACACACAGACATAGAGATACACACGAAGAGGCTTGGAGTCTTTCTCCTCCCTCGCCAACACTTGTAGCTCCCCTCTGCAAGTCGAAACACGAACCACCCACGAACTGGACGTAGGGCATCGATTGCCTGAACCAGTATAAACCTTGCCTCTCTCGCAAAACCCTCGCCATCATAGAAGATTGTTAGACGCCGTAGTTACAAATTTACTTGTCGGCCGGTTTCTTAACACCGACAATAATCATGTTACATCACAGAGAGTCGACCCCCTCTCCATTGCACGGGAGGGGGTATTTATACCGTGATCAGGAATTACAAATCGATGCCTAAACTACCCCTGATCACGGAGAATAATGTATAGGATATTTGGTACAAAAATGTCCGGAGGGCACAATAGTCTTTTGCCATCTTCCTGTCGAGGGTACATTAGAAACCCTAGCTGCTGACGCACTTGTCCTCCGGGCCCACCCGTAGGTCTTCGGGCGTACACAAGGCACCCAGCCGAGCTTCGTCCGAAGTTCACAGCCTTGGCGCGGCAGCAACCCTTCGGACGATGGATCCGCCCTTCGTGCCCTGTAGCAGGTCCAGCGGATCTTTGGGCGTGCGCGAGGCGCCCCTCCAAGCCTCGTCCGAAGTCTTGAGTCTTCGGACTCCGGAGACCCTTCGGGCGCTTGGTGCGCCACTCGCGCCCAGCGTCAATCCCTGCGGAAGGAAATACAGACGACACACGGAGGGTAACTTGGTTAGCTTGGTTAGACCCTTCGGGTGCAAAGAGGGCTGTCCGGGATCGAGTCCTGCTCCGCGGATCCCCAACAGTAGCCCCTCGCGGGCGAGGTTCAACGCCGATGAGCCGAACCCTCGAAGAACAATCGGATGCGACCGGAGCCGATCCCGGAAAAACTTCCCTCGCTCATTGGGGTTGACGCTGGCTGTATAGCCCGAAGATGATTTCGTGTTGTCCGGAGGTCAAGAGCGCGGTAAAAACGCTGATCTTATCCGCACTCACGGTTTTCGAGGGCGCATTAACTGCTCGGTTTTTACCCCCCTATATAAGGAGGGGAGGGGGCCGGTCATTTTCCGCGCTCACCTCATTTCCTTCGAGGTCTTCGGGTTTTCGCTGTTGTTTTCGCGGCTTCGATTTTCGACGCTACTTCCTTCCAGTCTTCGCGAACTTCTTTAGGTTTGTTGCTGATCGTTGTTCGGATTTTCGGATGGGCGCGTGATGATTCTCGTTGTAAAAATTTTTCTTCGTATAACTTTCAGGTGCTTTACATGGCTAGGACGAAGCAAACCGCTGCTCCCATCGACGAAGAGCCTGCAATGTCTGGGGAAGAGGCGGCCTTCAGCCAGGAGGGGGCGATGTCCATTGATGGTGACGGTTCAGAGGAACTGCTGGACTCGTTGCCTCAGGGCGAGATTGGTGCACGCGATCCGGAGGATGTCTCCGGAAGGCGCGAGCCCGAAGTCCCGGAAGATGTCGCTGGTGGCGGGTCCGGAGACCGTAAAGATCCGGAAGGTGTTTCGGTTGAAAAGCCCTCGGCAGACGACGTGGAGGCTTCGGTTCCGGTTAAAGGTAATAATTTTGAGGCTAGTAGGGATTACGAGATTTATATCGAGAGTGCTTATGCTGGGGACTTCGGGAGAAAACGCTTTAAGGCCGGCGTTGATGCTGGATCTTCGGCTGCAGAGGGGGAGGGTACTTCCGGTCTTGGTCATTCTTCGAAGGTTTCTGATGCCCGGATTCGGACACCTGCAGTTATTGACAAGACCTATCGCTTGAACCGCTCCCGGGTTGGCGAAGCCGAGCTGGCTATGTATGTTGAGAGGGGATACTTCGAGGCTGGAAGGGCACGCTATCCAGGCGACGAGGAAATTCCGCAGCCCAAGGCTAATGAGGCGGTTGTTTTTCGGGACTATTTTGAGGCCGGGCTTCGGCTTCCAGCTCTCTTCATCCTCCAGCGAGTGCTTACGGCGTACGGCATTCAAATACATCACTTGACGCCCAACGCCTTCGTGCAACTGTCGAAGTTCATTTGGGCTGTGAGGACATTCAATGCGAAAGTGAACTGCGAAGCCTTTTTGCGCTTCTTCAGTTGTCACTTGCAGAACAAGAAGGTGTACTATGACAATGATGTTCTGCTTCTTCAATATGGGGTCTGCACTTTCCAACCGCGAAACTTCAGCAAGAAATCCAAGCTCGAGAAGGTTGCTTTGGTTACCGCTTCGAGGAACCGCTGGGACAACGACTGGGTTGACTACTGGTTCTACGCTGAGGTACCCGAAGGGGAGAATGAGGATGGGTCTTCGTGCTACCCTCTAGCCAGTTCGCTGGTTCCTGCGGAGCCCATTTTCTCTCCTGCTTTCTCCGGCCGCGGCAAGACCTTCCAGCCTTGTTGTGATGCTTTCAAGAAAGCCTGCAAGGTCATCAGTGGCCGTACTGTTGTGGAGGAGTTTATTGCTGCTGGTGTTTGGCCTGTGGAGGGTGGCTGGAAACCTGATGGCACCGAGAAAGTGAAGCTCGAGGAGCGTAAGTTTACTTACCGCCGCCCGAAGTTTAATGGGCTGAAAAGGCCTGAAGGTCTTCGGCCATTACAGTTTGTTGAGATGGTCGAAGAGTGTGCCAATATACTCTGCGATCCGTTCAGTGCCGCCGAAGCGTATGACGTGGAAAATGGTCTGATCCCGAAGCGCCGTATCAATCGAATCTTCGATTCGCTGAAGATCAGCTATGGTAACCATGCCGTGCCCTTAGGCAGAAAACGGCTTAAGAAGGGGGAGACGCCCGAAATTACAATGACGTCTTATATCCAGATGAGGGGCTGGGAGAAGAAAGCCGAAGCTCCCGCCGCCGGCGCTGGGTCTTCGGGTTCAGGTGCTGGGCGAGGTCGGGGTCGAGCGGCTTCTCGTCCGCAGAAGGGAAGTGCTGTTGCTACGACGAGCACTGTGCTGGCCGAGCGCCGGAAGCGCAAGAGGGTCGTATCTCGAGGTTCGAAAAGCTCCGGAGTCTCGGGTGAAGTTCTAGGCGGGTCGAGTTCCCGCTTGGCTTCGGGACAAACGGAATTTGCTTCGGGTTCCCGTGGTGAAGATGAATCTGTGGCTGGTGGTGCCAGGTTGTTTGGTTCGGGGAATGCGCCTGTTTCTCCTGGCTTGGAGGCGCTTTCCGAAGGCCGGGACGGGGTTCCCGTGATTGAGTTATCTGATACCGAAGAATTGTTGGATGGCGCCAGCAGTCTTCGTGTAGATGTTGAGGAGATGCAGGGCACGGAGCCGGGTCGGAGCGCCTTGGACATGATTGAGGACGATGTGTTGGGCTGGACCGGCGTAGAACGGTCTGGAGATGCTGCGAGCTCCAGTGCTTCGGAGAGTTCTGATGATTCGTCGTCTTCGGGCGACGATTCTGACTCGAGCTCTGACGCGGGGAGCTCGTACGGAACCACGAAGGATGCTAGCTCTCTCGGTGTTTCGCTGGCGGTGATGAGTGGCTTGAGGGAATACAATCCCGAAGGTCCTTAGACTTGTGGCCTTAGTTTTATTCGCTTTACTCTTTTTATATATATCTTTTGTTCACACGCTTTGCTTGTGTTGCGTAGAACTTCGGGCCACGCTGGAGGCGAATTCTGCTCCTAACCTTGCCGACTTGCTGCTTCGGCAAGGCCAAATGGTAATTGGGTTGAAAGGTTCCTCTTCGTTTTTGTTGCTGACCTTTTGGTCTTTGTTAACACTTTGGTTCTTTGTCAGATTACGCAGGCGTCCCAGGTGCTCCGGAAGAAATTGGAGACTGATGTGGGCTTCGGAGGCGTCCCCCCAGAGCTCGTCGCGCTTCGCGAAGAGAAGAGTTGCTAGGATGCGAAGGAAGCCAGCTTCGAAGAGGAGATCGCTCGCCTGAAGAAGGATCTCCAAGAGCAAACTGACTCCTTCGCCGCCTACAAGAAGGATTCCGAAAGGAAACATGCGGCGGCGCTGGAGAAAGTGGAAGACCGAAAGGCCGCTCTGGAGGAGACAATGAGAGCAGAGACTGAACGGCTAAGGTCGAAAGCTTCGGCTTTGTTTCGGTCTTATTCGGAGCTTATTGCTCGCTTCGGCCGCCAGCCTCGCCCTCTTCCCGTCGGAGACGATCTGACCCTCGATTCCTTTTTGACTTGGGTCGAGAGAGAGCTGCAGTCTGTGCCCAGCCTGGTGACGAACATGTGTGATTATGGGGCAAAGACCTGCCTCTATGCGCTCCTGGATATTCTGGCGAAGAGGAAGGTCGGAGATTTCCATGAACTTGGTTTCTCCACTTTCCCTTGCGAAGCTATTGAGGGTGCTGATCCTAATACCTCGGACAAAGGCGTCAGCGTCGTTGCGAAGCGCTTTTGGAGGTTTTACTGGAACAAGCACGGCTCCGCGGCCGCCAGTGCGAGCGCTGTTTCTCGTGCGCAGGAGGTGAGGGCTTCGGACTTTAGCGCTGTTTCTTTCTTCCGGAGTTTTATTGAGTTTAATAACCTTCGACCTTTTGCAGGCCAAGGAGAAGAAGAGGAAAGAGGTTGGAGGTCCCGCTTCGTCTTCGAATCCGTCTTCGGCCGACGAGCAGGGGAAGGCGAAGAAGGCGAAGAGCGCTGCCGTTGCTGAAGCTTCTTCTGCTGCTCCTCGATCTGCTACCCCGTCGGAGCCTGTCGCGAAGGTTGCCGCAAGCGAAGATGCTTAGATCCTCGGGGCTACTTAGCTTTGTTTTTGTTTTGTAATTTTAAGGGTTTGTAAATTAAAGACGCAATACTGTGTGCAGGTCTCCGCAGAGGGGGCTGTCGTTGAACCTTTATGCTATCAAAACGGTAGGATTTGTGCTACGCGCGCTGCCCATCGTTTGGTTACGAAGATAATTGGCAATGACGATCTTGGTCGCTTCTGGTGTTATGTTTTCAATGAGTATTTTGCCGCTCGGGCCGAGGTGACTCGGCAGTTTCAGAGAGGTAGACGTCGGGTGCTTCGGGGGCCCCCGCTGATCGTCCCGAAGGTCGAGGCTTCGGAGTCTGAAGAGATTTATGACGTTCCGTGGGTGTATGACGATAGCCGTGGTGATGGGTTAGCTGGGATGTTTCTTGAACTCTGAATTTTTGTTTTCGCTTTTGAGCTTTAGGTTTGTTTGTTGTTAGCGAAGATATAATTTCAGTGCTTGTTGTTAATCTTCTGAAAAACTTCCCTCCCCCCTAGCAATCGAGGGCGAGGTTGCTAACACGAAGCCTTCAGCTTCGGAAAAACTTCCCTCCCCCCTAGCAATCGAGGGCGAGGTTGATACGCGAAGACTTTCGCTTCGGAAAAACTTCCCTCCCCCCTAGCAATCGAGGGCGAGGTTGCTAACGCGAAGCCTTCAGCTTCGGAAAAACTTCCCTCCCCCTAGCAATCGAGGGCGAGGTTGCTGACGCGAAGACTTTCGCTTCGGAAAAACTTCCCTCCCCCCTAGCAATCGAGGGCGAGGTTGCTGACGCGAAGACTTTCGCTTCGGAAAAACTTCCCTCCCCCCTAGCAATCGAGGGCGAGGTTGCTGACGCGAAGACTTTCGCTTCGGAAAAACTTCCCTCCCCCTAGCAATCGAGGGCGAGGTTGCTGACGCGAAGACTTTCGCTTCGGAAAAACTTCCCTCCCCCCCTAGCAATCGAGGGCGAGGTTGCTGACGCGAAGACTTTCGCTTCGGAAAAACTTCCCTCCCCCCTAGCAATCGAGGGCGAGGTTGCTGACGCGAAGACTTTCGCTTCGGAAAAACTTCCCTCCCCCTAGCAATCGAGGGCGAGGTTGCTGACGCGAAGACTTTCGCTTCGGAAAAACTTCCCTCCCCCCTAGCAATCGAGGGCGAGGTTGCTGACGCGAAGACTTTCGCTTCGGAAAAACTTCCCTCCCCCCTAGCAATCGAGGGCGAGGTTGCTGACGCGAAGACTTTCGCTTCGGAAAAACTTCCCTCCCCCCTAGCAATCGAGGGCGAGGTTGCTGACGCGAAGACTTTCGCTTCGGAAAAACTTCCCTCCCCCCTAGCGATCGAGGGCGAGGTTGATACGCGAAGACTTTCGCTTCGGAAAAACTTCCCTCCCCCCTAGCAATCGAGGGCGAGGTTGCTGACGCGAAGACTTTCGCTTCGGAAAAACTTCCCTCCCCCCTAGCAATCGAGGGCGAGGTTGATACGCGAAGCCTTCAGCTTCGGAAAAACTTCCCTCCCCCTAGCAATCGAGGGCGAGGTTGATAACGCGAAGCCTTCAGCTTCGGAAAAACTTCCCTCCCCCCTAGCAATCGAGGGCGAGGTTGATACGCGAAGCCTTCAGCTTCGGAAAAACTTCCCTCCCCTAGCAATCGAGGGCGAGGTTGCTAACGCGAAGCCTTCAGCTTCGGAAAAACTCCCCTCTTTTATTAATCTGGGGCGTTGATTGTTACAACTGTGGTTTGGCTTTGTTACACTTCGTCTCTGCGGGTGCGGCTCCTGGTCCTGCTTGCTACTCCGGCGTTTACTGGTTTCCAAGGTTGCCTGTTGTTTGGTAGGTACCTCTTTCTTGGGCGGTCTTGTTCTTCTTCGCCGGAAGAGATGCTGATGAACTCTGGTAACGCCTCTTCGTTTGGCGGCACGACCTCCAGCGGCTCCGGGTCTTGTTGGTATTGTTGAACTTCTAATCTTTGCTCTAGGTTTTGGTTTCGCGGGTGCTGGTTTTGGCTTTGGTTTTGCTGCGAAGAGCTCTCAGACACCCTCAGGTTCTTCATTGCTTGTAGGTATTTTTCTATGTTCTTTCTGGTTGTACCTTCGTCGCTCATTTTGCGATGTTGGTGGTGTGTTTTGTTGGTTTGCTCGTGGTGTGGTTTATATAGGAGCTGCCGTTACTCTTCGCGGTGCCGAAGAGTCAAGTGGCTCTTACTGTGGGTACAGTCAGTAATGGTGGAATGTTGACGGTCGTTACGGACCAATTTCGACCGTCAACTAGCTCAATAAACAAGAAGGATTGGACATTCTTTACACGCACTTTATTTAAGAATAACCTATTTCCACATGTACCTCTAGATTTTAGTGTGCAGGTGGAATAAGGGAGAAATCCAGGTGAAATCATGCCCCAAGGCGACGAATCAACACTTCTACAAAACAACGTTCGCCGAAGGAATACAACTCCAAGACAAAAAGCCAAATCTCGTCAAAGTCCAACACAACTAAGGCCAAATACACCTGGACCAGAGAAGTAGACCCAGAGGGGGAGCCACCTGCCAAAGCCCAGCCCAGGAGGGGCCAGGCACAGGTCGGCCGACCCCCCCTGGCCAGGTCGGCCGACCTGGCAGGGTGGCCCCCTGGGCCCATCTTTCTATGGCGGTTTGTAACCGACCTCTGGAGGTCGGTTCCCCCTAGGCATTAGACGCTTGCTTGTGCTTGCATGACGCTAGATGATAGGTAGAGGTTGTGCACGCTATATGAATGTTGTACCTTTGGAGTAGTAGCTCGCTAGTCTAACTTAGCATTGCTTAGGATTGTCTCTCGCCTTTTATTAGAGAGAGTGGAATGCCTTCGTGTGTGTCACACTATCCTTATCATTATTAAACCTTACCCCTACATTGGAATGTGGTTATATCACTTATCGTTTGTAATACCATGAACATAAGTACTCTTGTCAACCATGTCTTCCTTTGGGAAAATATAAATACGATACCCTGGAATACTCTCGGGTGAAATGCTACAACGGGTTATCCGTCCGCTTGCAGATGTTCTATTTAACATGACAAACCTTATAATTCATATATAGTACTTGTTACTAGTTGTGGATTATTTGGTTAAATAGTGCAAGTGAACAAATCCATAACCCCCGGCGTCTTCCGCGGTTGCGTGTTTCCCGCGTGACCGTAAGAGACGCCAACATGGAACTGTGTGGCTTTAGTTGTAGGTAGCTGTTTCTGATGAGCTAGATTCTTCGTACATGGTGGGTCACGGAGTCATGAGGCGCACTGCTGTATGTCGATGATTTATTTGCCGCTTGGGCTTTTCATTCTTCTCGAAGAATGTTCTCGCTTTACTGAGCGATTGCGAGCTTTCCTGCTTGAGGAACGACTCAGGATTTCTTTACCCTGATAAGCCAGAGAGAAACGCGTTTCTGCGTGATAGCGTAGGTTTACGCTTCGGGCGTTTTTGCCCCTGAGATATGGCGAACTCTTGATGGAGTTTGCATCGAAGTTGTGATGCTCGAGAGACAGATAGGGGAAAAGAGCTGCGTTGATTTGCAGAGGTTACATTGGGTCTCACCTCGTTAAAAACCTCACCCCCTGGACGGGGTTCCCCTGTGAGGAAAAGAGTATGAGCCCTTAATTGCTGAATTTAAATCTAGGCTACGGCGAAAAGTAGAAGGACTTCGCTTATATTTCCGCGAAGCCCTGATACATTTGTTATGCGAAGTATTTCTTGAGGTTGTCCGCATTCCATGGGTGCGGGAGTTCATTTCCATCCTTATCACAGAGATGGTAGGCTCCGGGCCTGTTGCTCTTGACGATGATGTAAGGTCCTTGCCATTTTGGCTCTAGTTTTCCCTTGCCCTCTGTTCTTGGGCTCCGGAGGAGTACTAGATCTCCTGGTGAGAAGGATTTGTTAACCACCTTGCGGTCTCTCCATTTTTTTGTTTCGGCTTGATAGCTCTCTAAATTTTGGACAGCGGTGACTCTGTCCATTTCCATCATGTCTTTTGATATTGCTATGTCTTCGGGGTTTATCTCATGGGCTTCGGCTCTTGGGCCTTTATACTTGATTTCTTCAGGTGTCATAGCTTCGTCTCCGAAGAGTAGCTTGAAAGGGGAGAATTTTGTTGCCCTTGATTCTGAAGTGTTGTGGGACCAGATTATCTTCGGCAGCTCATCTGCCCATTTTCCTTTCTTCTGATTGAGAAGGCATTTTTTGACTCCTGTGAAGATTTGCTTGTTCGCATTTTCGACAGCTCCATTTGACTCCGGGTGATACACAGAGGCGAAATGTGCGGTTGTTCCGATACTTCGGCAGTATTCTTTGAACTCGTAGTTGTCGAACTGCTTGCCGTTGTCCACTGTTATCTCTTGAGGTACCCCAAAGCGGCACACTATGTTTTGCCAGAAGAATTTGCGTATTGTTGGCGCTGTGATGTTGACGATTGGTTTTGCTTCGATCCATTTTGTGAAATATTCCAGGGCAACTACCGCGAAGGTATAGTTCCCTTGTGCAGCGGGTAGTGGACCGACGATGTCGATACCCCATCTCTGGAGGGGCCATGTTGGTTGGATTACTTGTGTTGGCTGGGAAATACCGGAGAGTTTGCTTGCAAACTTTTGACAGGCTTCGCATTTTCTGACTAGGTCCTGGGCATCTGTGAAGGCGGTGGGCCAAAAGAATCCTTGGCGAAGGGCCTTGGCGCAGATGGATTTTGTTCCGGCATGGGCTCCGCAAATTCCTTCATGAATATCGCGGAGTACTTGGATCCCTTCTTCGCGGCTGATGCACTTTAGCAGGGGTTTGCTGATGCTGGATCTGTATAGCTGATCATTGAGTATTACATAGTTTCTTGCTCTTGCTTTCATTCTTTTTTCTTCGGTTTCATCTAGAGCTTCGTAGTAATTCCGAAGGTAAGCCATTATAGGAGATCTCCAGTCTTCGCTTTGTATGATGTTTACGAGTTTGATTTCTTTCTCAGGCGTTTTTATCGAGGGTGATGTCAATGTTTCGAAGAAAACGTCTAGCGGCAGGGGTTCCTTTCTTGAAGCTGCTCTTGCTAAGGCGTCTGCTTCATGATTATCGCTTCGTTCAAGGTGGACGCAAGAGAAACCTCTGAAATGCTTCTCGGTGCTTCGGATTAAGTCCAGGTACTTGATCAGCTCTGGGTCTCGGGCCGTGAAGGTTTTGTCAATGTGGCTCTGAATGACTTTGGAATCGGTGTAAATTACGAAGTTGAGGACGCCCAAAGCTCTTAGCTTTCTGAGTGCTAGCAGTACTGCTTCGTATTCTGCTATGTTGTTTGTGCACTTGTCAGTTTCCTTGCTGAATTCAAGTCTAACTGATATCTCAATTTGATGCCCGAAGGAGAGGTGAGGACGGCCGAAGCCCCAGCCCCTAAGTGGCCCCATGCTCCGTCACATCTGATTTGCCATGGTTGCTCGAAGACTGGGCCCTCAGTGTAGGAGCTGGGCTCGGTCCAGTCTGCTATGAAATCGGCAAGCACTTGTCCGTTGATGGCGCTTCTGCTTTCGAAGTCTACAACATGTTCAGATAGTTCCGCTGCCCATTTGGAGATTCTTCCCGACGCCTCTCTGTTGCCAAACATTTCTGACAGAGGTTGATTTGTAAGCACTTTTATTGTATGGGCTTCGAAATAGTGCCTCAGCTTTCTAGAAGCCATTACTACTGCATAGGCGATCTTTTCGAGCTCTGAATAGAACAATTTTGAGCCGGAGAGTGCTTCGGAGACATAATAAACTGGGACTTGAATTTTTACTTCGATTCCTTTGTTGTTTGTCTTTGCTTGTGATTGGACCAGGGCCACGCTAACTGCTCTGTGAGATGCGGCGACGTACAAGTACAATGTTTCTTTTGCCTTCGGGCTGGCGAAGGCTGTCATCTCTTTGAGATACTTCTTCAGGTCAGCGAAGGCTTTTCTTTGAGTTTCTCCCCACTCGAATCTTCCGGAGCCTTTTAACACTTGAAAGAAAGGGAGGCTCCTTTCGGCTGATCTTGAAATGAACCTGTTGAGTGCTGCGATTCTTCCGGTTAGCTTTTGTACGTCCTTGATGGAAGCTGGCTCTTTCATGTTGAGGATGGCTTCTATCTTGTCGGGGTTGGCCTCTATACCCTTGATGGATACCAGGCATCCGAGGACTTTGCCCTTGGAAACTCCGAAGACACATTTTTCTGGGTTGAGCTTGAGATTTGCCTGTCTGAACTTGGCGAAGGTCTGAGCTAGGTGAGATATATGATCGCTTCGCTTATCGCTTTTTACGACGATGTCGTCGACATATACAAGTACTATTGTTCCTTCCATCTCTTGCAATACTTCGGTAGTCATTCTGCAGAATGTTGGCCCTGCATTTTTCAACCCTTCGGGCATTCTCACAAAACAAAAGGTTCCGAAGGGGGTGATGAAACTTGTTTTCTCTTCGTCTTCTTTTCTCATGAAGATTTGATGGTAGCCGGAGAAACAGTCCAGCAGGGAAAGTAATTCGGCTTCCGCTGCGGCATCTACTATCTTGTCGATGCGAGGCAGAGGGAAATCATCTTTTGGGCATGCCTTGTTTAAGTCAGTGAAATCTACGCACATTCTCCATTTTCCGTTCTTTTTCTTTACTGGAACTGTATTTGCTAGCCAGGTGGGGTACTTGACTTCTCTGATGACCCCAGCATCGAGGAGCCTTTGGACTTCGGCCTTTACGGCTGCGACTCTGTCGTCTGACATTTTTCTTAACTTTTGCTTCTTCGGTTTAATCTTTGGATCGATGTCCAGTTTGTGCTCAATTGTTTGCCTGCTTACGCCTTGGAGGTCCTTTGATGACCATGCGAAGACGTCCTTGTTTTTGCGGAGCAGCTCGATGAGCTCTTCTTCTTCGTTCTTCGGGAGTTGATCGCTTACTATCACTTCTTGATCTAGGATGAGATCATCGAGCAGTACTCTTCTTGTTCCGTCCTTGTGGGTGATGCGAGGTTCTTCTTTGTCTAGCAACTTTTCTGGCACTAAGTGCTTGTGCCTTTCTTTTTTGTCTGGGTCTTCGCTTACGATATACACATTATTTTGGCCGGGGGTTATTCCCTTCTCGATATTCCTGGCTTCTTTCTGGTCCCCGAAGACTGTGATGACTCCCTTTGGCGAGGGCATTTTCATGACCAAGAATGAATTCCTGATGATAATATCGAAGGTGTTGATGACACCTCTGCCGAAGATGGCGTTGTATGGGTAATTCATTTCCACCACGTCGAAGGTTATGTGTTCGGTTCTGGGGTTTGACGTATCCCCGAAGGACACGGGCAGAGAGATTTTTCCCAGAGGGTTGATTCTTTTTCCTCCGAAGCCGTACAAAGGTGTGTCCATTGGTTCAAGGAGTTTCCTGTCCAGTTTTAGCCGGTCGAAGGTACTGGCGAAAAGGATGTCCGAAGAAGCCCCATTGTCAACCAATATCTTGGTGACATCCCATCCATAGATGTTTGTTTTGATGACCATGGCGTCATTGTGCGGGTGCTTCTTGAGTTCGCAACGTGATAGGTCTTCTTCGGTAAAGGTGATTGGCACGTGAGACCATTTTGTTTTTCTGATTGGAGCTGCGTTGAAAATTGTGTTTACTGCCCTGAAATAATCTCTTCGTTGTCCCTTTGACTCGAAGTCTGTCGAAGACCCTCCGGTGATTGGTAATATGGTGCCAAAGGATGGCAGTGGATCTGCAGGAGTCTGATGGATTGACTCAGTCTTCGGTGGAATTCTGGTGATGGGAGGTGGTGGTGGTAGCTCTTCTCGTGTTGTATAATTGTGCGAAGGTGATGGTAGCATCTTCGGGATGTGGTTTACTTGAGGTGCTGGCAGAAAGTTGTTTGGGTGGAAGCTCGATGGGTGAGGCATTGTGCCTTGATAATGCTGATGGTAGGCTGGATTGATTTGCGGGTATGCAGGATTATATTGTGGTGATGGTTGCCAATTGTGATTCCCGGAGGTATTGTTGACAACTCTGGGTGGAGTGGGTTGTTCCTTTGTTTTCATTCTTTCCAGGACTGTTTTGGTTTCGGGGCACTCTTTTGAGGTGTGTCCTTGGTCGGGTCCATGGAAAATGCAGTATGGTTTGCGAGGTTCTTGGTTTCTTCCTTTGCCTCGTCCCCTTCCTCTTCCGTTCCTTCCTCCTCTATAACTGTTAGATTCCGGAGGTGTTTCAGTCTTTGTGCTGTCGATCTGGTTGATGTATTGGGCTTGCTGTTCGTCTTTATTTCGCCTTCTCGAGGTGTTCCAGTCTGGTTGGCTTCGTTGGTTGTTTGGCTTCGCCGCTTGCTTCTGACTGTTTTCAGTTGCTTTTCATCTTCGATAGTCGGAATCAGCTTTGCTGTACCTTGCTAGCTCTGTGTATAGGTCTTCGATAGTCGCCGGAGTGTTCATTGTCAAATGCGTCGAACAAGGTCCGGCCCGAAGCCCCGCGATTGCTGCATCAATTGCTGAGCTATCTTCCACTTCTGGGGCCTGAGATCTTAATTCTACAAATCTTCGGAAATAGTCTTGAAGAGGCTCCCGCTCTCCTTGTACGCAAGCCCGCAGCTCTTGAGCTGAGACGGTTTTGCGTAGGAAACCTTGAAAGTTTTGTGTCAACTTGTCCCTTAGATTTTCCCACGAGTATATTGTGCCTGGGCGAAGCGTTGAGTACCAATCCAATGCCGGACGCTCGAGTGCAATGATAAGCTTTTTGGCTAGAACGATGTCGTTTCCGCCAGCGGAGGAGATTGCAGCTTCGTAACTCATGAGAAATTGTCTTGGGTCAAAACGGCCATTGTATCTCGGGAGAGGTATTGGCTTGTACGAAGTGGGCCATCTCGTGAGTTGAATGCCTTCGGACAGTGGTGAGCTTTTGTCAAATTTGCTGATTATCCCTTCGGGTCTTGTGGTGTTATGGCTTGGTCTTGCTGTTCTTCTAAACACTTGGTCTTGCTGTTCGGTGTTTTGCTCTTGCATTTCCCGCAATTCTTCTTCCAGCTGGACGATTGAGGCCTTCGCTTCTTCGATTCTGCTTTGGAGTCTTGTTTTTGAATGTTGGTTGGCCTGTTCGAGGCGAGCGCTTCGTATTTCTCGGAGTCTCTTCAAATGTTTCTGCAACTTGAGGAGGGCTCTGTACTCTTGCTCTTGGTTTTCGTCTCTTGCTCGCTCTTGTTGGGCATTGCTAGTCTTCGGGTTGTCGGAGTTGACTCTTGTGTTGTCGAATTGTTCCCAGTCTTCGTCCGTATCAGTGTCAGTGTCCTGCGCGAAGGGTTGCTCTTCCGCAGGGATGATTTGCTTGTTGGCTGCCTCTCTTATGCGGTTGTCTTCGCCGCGAGGGGCGTTGGTGTTGGCTTGGGCTTCCCCGGTGCGGAGCGGTGTTTCTCCTTGGGGTGTCCTTGCCGCGTTTGATCTTGTTGTTGGCCCGGCGGGTAGCTGTGGCTGCGGGGGCGGCACTGGGTCTTCTTCCGAAGCCCCTTGTGCAACCCTCGCCTTTTTAGGTGGCATTAAGGCTTGTTCTTCGTGCTACAACCACGGTGGGCGCCAAATGTTGGGATTCTTCGTAAAGAAAGCCCAGCACCGGGTGAAGCACGGAGAAGAAGCGTGAGAGATAGAGAAGTGGCTTCGCGTGCTTGGCAAAGACTCTGCGCAACACGAAGCCTAGGCTATCGCATTGATAATCATGTTACATCACAGAGAGTCGACCCCCTCTCCATTGCACGGGAGGGGGTATTTATACCGTGATCAGGAATTACAAATCGATGCCTAAACTACCCCTGATCACGGAGAATAATGTATAGGATATTTGGTACAAAAATGTCCGGAGGGCACAATAGTCTTTTGCCATCTTCCTGTCGAGGGTACATTAGAAACCCTAGCTGCTGACGCACTTGTCCTCCGGGCCCACCCGTAGGTCTTCGGGCGTACACAAGGCACCCAGCCGAGCTTCGTCCGAAGTTCACAGCCTTGGCGCGGCAGCAACCCTTCGGACGATGGATCCGCCCTTCGTGCCCTGTAGCAGGTCCAGCGGATCATTGGGCGTGCGCGAGGCGCCCCTCCAAGCCTCGTCCGAAGTCTTGAGTCTTCGGACTCCGGAGACCCTTCGGGCGCTTGGTGTGCCACTCGCGCCCAGCGTCAATCCCTGCGGAAGGAAATACAGACGACACACGGAGGGTAACTTGGTTAGCTTGGTTAGACCCTTCGGGTGCAAAGAGGGCTGTCCGGGATCGAGTCCTGCTCCGCGGATCCCCAACAGCATTGTGAGCAGATTTGGTCATTTCTCATTTAATTCTGCTCGGAGTTGGCAAATACTGGCTAGTTTGACTGATTGATAAATTAGTTAAATTAGACTCCGTGTTATCCACGATTTTCATTAAAACAACTCCCCGCATTATAACCCAATGGTACATGTGTCTTTTGATATGCGTGTTTTGCTAGTCCCCCTACTCTGTCTTATTCTCAATAGATGTTGAAAGCAAATAACCAAGAGCATGATGCGTTAGTAACCGGCTTTGCCCTCACTACCGGAGAAAATCATCCTTGTTGGCGCAAACTTCATAGGTACCTCTAAAAAAATGTGTTGGTAGCGCAACAGTCTACAATACATAGTTCCTCTTAGAAAGGGTCACAAGGTAGTCATTGTTGCCTGCATCAACGAGAGAGAATCCTTGGATAGATCTTTTAAGCCGATGAAAAGAGGCAAACATCTTGCTTAAGAAACCAATGAGAATGACATAAAATCCCCCACCCCGCCCCCCCCCCCCCCCCCCAAAAAAAACAGAGGTTACAAAGGCAAAATACTTCAAGAAAAAGAAAGCAAAATACTTCAAGAAAAACAAGGCAAAATACTTTAAGTAACCCTAACGCAGGAGAAGAAAAACGAACACTTCAAGGCAAAAACAAAGGCAAAATACTTCAAGAAAAAAGATAAATTACGACAAGTAAAAGAAAAATGAGTACATTAATCCGCTCAATTCATTGCTAGAATTTAAAACTAAATGCATAACTACTACTTAACCATCTACTAGATAGTATGATAACTATGGAGAACTACTTCATGTCTCCATGCACATCTTCTAATTCCTTTCCAAAAAGATCATCCTCATCCATGAGGTCATCATCAAATGCCAAATCTCCAGAATTGTCTCATGATCCTTCTAGGTTCTTGGCTTCATCTTGTGATGTACCAGTGTCCATGTTCTTAATGTCTTCTTCTTTCTCTTCATGTGAAGATGACCCCTCTTTAGGTTGTGGGCATTCCAAGAAGTTTGTTTCCTTCTGGATCTTCTTCTTCTTGCCATGAAGCTTTTGGTACAATTCAACGATGTGCTTAGGTTATTTACATATGCGTGACCAATAGTCATGCTCACCACACCTATAACAATATAATGTTGGTCTTGTTCATCATAGGCTCCACTTTAGGCGGTTGAGATTTGGCATTGTTTTTCTTCCTGAAGCGCCTAGCTTTGCCCTTACCCTTCTTAGGTCCATTCTTTGGGCCCTTCCCCTTATCACTCTTCTGGAATGAAGTAGCATGTGCTTCTAGTGGTGCAATTGAGCCAGTGGGGAGAGCCATTCTAATTCTGCAAAATGGTCTCATCCTCCCCTTGATCTTGCTGCAAGGCATTGTTAAATTCCACATAAGTCTTATAATTTTCTTTCTTATATTGCCGGTTCACATATGTGAGTTTGGGGTGAAAGGTAGTGAGAGTCTTCTATATGAGATCCTTGTCCTCACGATCTATGCCACATAGCTTCATGCGAGTGACAATACCATACAGAGTGGTGTTGTAATCCTCAATAGTCTTGAAGTCCTGGAAGCGTAGGTCCTGGCATTTACGTTTTAAGATAGAGTCTATTTGCTCAAATCGGTTCTTCAGTAAATCCCACAAGACCTTTGGATTTCTTTCAGTCATGTACTTATTCTTCAGGGCAATACTCAAATGATGCCTTAGGAAATGCAATACCTCAGCCTGTTGCACATTCGTTTCATCAGTGTCTCCTTTCACTGATTTGAACGTCTTCAAGAGATCTTTACCACTCAAAAGGATTTCAGCATCAAGTGACCAAGACAGATAGTTAAGACCATTCGGGTCCTACACTTCAAATTCTTATTTCAGAATATCAGACATCTAGAAGATGTACAAATAGAAGTGCATAAGTTTACTTCTTGTAAACCAAGTTTGCATAAAGTAATGGATTAAAAACTCGAAGAAAGACCTAAAACTATGTTTTTATGATTAAAGGCACTTTTAATCATGTTTTATGCATATATCCCAAAAAAAATACATGATATGCATGATTTAAGATTAAGTTACACAGTTAATACGCACAAACAGGATGTTTAATTAGCAAAAACAACAAGTTATTATGTTTCTGACATAAAATCCCTAACACCTGAATTGTTATTTGCAAAATAGCAGTAGCCAGGCAATTTCCAGATACTTCTAGGGTCTAGTTTACAAAATTTTAGGGCCTAATTGCAATTTCATAACAATCTGTGCCAAATTGAAAAAAATTATGGATTGCGGGTTCAGTTCGAGAAAAAGTAAAGGTGTTTTCTATAAAACTTCAGGACTAAACCACGAGTTTCTAGCTTATTCAGGAGGTTTCTCGCAAGATTGCCTGATTTTCTGAATTTCCACATATATTGTTTTTGATTTTTTTCTGAAATCTGGGCCGGCCTGCCGGTATATAAGCATGGGGGATTCGGGTCGAAACCCTAATCCCCTGTTCTATCCCTCCCTCCCTCCGTTCTCTTTTGAGAGCGACGGCACGGTCACGCCCCCGTGCGCGTGTAAGCGCAGCGGCGCCGCCTGGGGGCAACGCCATGGCATGCTGGCGCGACGATGTAGGAGGTGGGAGGCCGCATGCGACGCGGCAGGAGGGGGGAGGGGGGAGCTCGTGCGGCGGCCTCAGCTTGGGGGAAGATGAGGAGGCCCGAGTGAGGGCGGCGCGGGCAGGTCCAGTTGCCCTGCCCCCAGATCCGATGGCCAGCGACCCGGTGCGGCGGTCGCGCGGATCCATGCCGATGTGCGGCGGCGCGGAGGTGGTGGTGGGGTCGATGGGCCCCACATGGCGGAGGAGCCGAGCCGATCCGGAGTGTAGCTCGGTGCGTGGATGTGGGGCGATGCGGCACGCGGCTCGGGTCGAGGTGTGGCTCGAGTGCGGTGGCGTGCGCGGCTTGGGTGGTCAGCAGCCAGTTGCAACTCGCCGCTGGCGAGCTAGGGTTAGGGTCTCTTTGCCTCTTTTTTTCTTTTTTCTGTTGATGTGATGCGTGTAGATAGCCTTGAGCCGGCTCGATTTGTCCATGTAGCCATCGTCGGTGCAGTGCCTGTGTACACGGCGAGGGGCATGACATGAGCAGAGAGGCAACAACACAAGGGGCCACGCCATGGTGCGCGGAGTGTAATTGAGCTTGCGACGGACGGCCGACGGAGATGCACCAGTGGAAGCTCGAGGCCAACGATAGATGCGCGTGGTTGTCGGCGCACACGCAGCCGGTGTTTTGGATGCGCAAGACGGGTAGTCATGGTCCTTTGGCCCTTTAATTTGCGTCGCGGTTCGTGCTAATGGGACCGACCCATCTGTTGATGTGAGGGTGAGGAGCTGTTGATTCATTAGATGAGTGGTAAGGAGCGTCCCTTCTCGGGAAGGCAGCTCTGGAATTTCAACATCTCGCGAGAGAGAAATGAAACCTTGTTGCTTAGTAGAAACATACACTTTTGGCACTGATACTTAGTGAAGAAATTCCGAGCCCTTATATATGCTTATATTAGAAAAATTAGGCATCATGCCGCCAATGTTTTTTGAAGTAAAGTACTACATGCCGGAGCGTAGCAAAAGTACTAGTACAACGTAGGAAGGACCCGGCATTTCCACGTTACATTCAGAACCGCATGCCTTCGCTTTGGGGTGTCCACTACTGCTGGTAGGAGTACTCTCGATCGTGTCCGGCCAGCTGGATAGACTGAAGGCGTCGCGACACACGGGTCACCAACGAGTCTGCACTGCTGCTCGCTCGTCACAGGAAAGCAGACGGGACGTCCCCGTCCGGCGCCACTAGGTTGATGGCCAACCTTGGGGACCCCTGGGTGGGTGAAGACGCGCTATCCCTCCCCTATCTTTTCACGTGAAAGCTTCGCTTGACCTGTCGAGTGACGGCGGCCTGCCCAAGTTTTCGGAAAGCGGTTTTTGTTATAACTCAGGCAGCAGTTCATCTGAGAGGTCCCAGACTCCCAGTAAGGTCTCATCAGAGAGGCCCGCATCAAGCTTATTTCTTGATATGGCTGATAATCGAAGAGAAGATGTATCATTGAAAAATGACAACAAAAGTATAGATGATGGACCATATCATCCTCTACGACAATGCAAAATTTGAGTTGTTCCTTGTGGAGCTTCCTCCTCCCTGCGTGAACGCACACATTATGAATAGATGAAAATTAACATATGTTAAAGTACAAAGAGTGCTCAACAAGCATATAATAAGGACATCGCCGAGGGATAATTATTGACCGTGGAGAAAAATCGAGCAATTTTACTGTTCAAAATAATGACTAGTATTTTGTCAAACTATTAGCCAGTAATTTGATCCGACAGTGCACATTTAATATGAAATCTACTACTATTGGCCAGTACTTAATCACACTAAGTTTGGATTGGAGGAAAAACGGAGAAAATTTAGAGGATTCAGTTCTAGAGGAAAGAAATGCAGCAGATGCGTTTGGAACAAAGGAATTCATAGGAAACTTTCCTGAGGAACGGACAGCAGAGGTGTACTTTTGGAGGAAATGAAAAATGAGCTCCGATCTCTGGGAAAGTTTCCCGTGAACGTTTGCTCGCACACTAATCAAGTTAATTAGGTCCTGTTCTTATCTCTTGTCCGCAGTGTTGCACCTTTCGGAGGAAAAATTCACTCACACTGATCAAGCTTAGGTCCACAGTGACCATTATTTGCCGAGTGCCAGAGACATGGCACTCGGCAAAATTTTCATGTTTGCCTAGTGCCTGAAGTCAACGGCACTCAGCAAACAAGGCTGACGGTCGTTTGGGCCGTCAGCCCACCTTTACTTTGCCGAGAGCCAAATTGGCATTCGGCAAAGATTTTACCGAGTGCGTGACATTTGACTCTTGGCAAACCTGACTTTGCGGACGGAATTATGCCGTGGACCCTTTGCCGAGTGCCTCTAGCACTTGGCAAATTAGGGGTCTCATGTAGTGAACATAATATAACTGACGTGAGCTAATGTACGTACCTAGATATTTGGGGGTTAGCAAAGACCATATGACCAAATGCCGTAAGCAAGTGGGTAAAGGTGACAAGATTATACTAATTCAATTTAGTGCACTGAATAAATATAATATATGTCGACAATATAAACATGCTATTTAGTTGCAATGCATCTTCTTCCCGTGTAATTTTCGTCTCCTACATTCCAAACACCTTAAGGGTACTATTGGAAGAAAATAAGAGTGGTAAATCTATAATTAGTTTTTTTACAAAGTCAAATTATTAATTTGATGAAGAATACAATCATTATTTGTTCGTACGATTGGAGTTGCTGTCTTCTCATTTATTCGTGGCATAAAAGCATAAAAATATAAAGTCAGCACGAGCGTGACGGCGCCGTCCTTCTCCGGGACCTTTAGTTTTTTTAAAACGCCAAATTTAAACTAATGACAAATAATTTACAGCTAAAAAAATCAAGATAGGTGCTTCTGTGGTACCAACGCCAGCACGAGCGTGACGGCGCCGTCCTTCTCCGGGGCCTGCATGACGGTGAAGAAGCCACCGGAAGTCATGAGCGACGGGCCAATGAAGACCAGCGCGCCGCAGCCGAAGTCGGAGTCATGCAGCGAGATGCCCATCCAGCTGACTCCGCGGGCTGCACCCGCTCCAGGGCAGATTCGTGGCGTCGACGCCCTCCATGGTCGAAAACCGAGGCAACACGCCCTTCATGTAGGCGCAGATCCTGAGGTCGGCGTGAATCCCGAGGCGACGACTGCTGGTAGTCGGCGGCTTCAAGTCGACGACTTCAAGGGCTCAGCGGTGAGCGTGTTGATAACGTTTTGTAATAACGTAATCGGTGGTAAAGAATAAGAACACAAAAGTAGAAACAAGAGGCAAGACACAATGTAGGGTGGAGCATTCTCTTTATTATTCTGAATAAACTAGTGATTACAATGTTTTGGGGTACTCCATATTATTTATACTCGTGAAGGCTCTCCTATACAAGGTAGGAAAAGACATCTTTGATAAATAGCCCATATATTGGATTATGACTCGGACAGGTTCTTCTAAAACTTTATTCCTTCTCCAACAAGAGATACTATTATAACAAGAATCAGGAAATGTAATGGTGTGAAATGTGTGTGTACTTTAGTTTTATGATGTGAACTTTTTTTTTTTTTTTTTTTTGAGGGGGGGCGGGGAGGACATGAACCCATTAACCTATTATTGGTGTGTAGTGGCAACCTCGTCGGTCTCCATGAGCTCGAGATGAGCCATCTGGTCGGCAAACAGCTTCCTGAACTCCAGCATGGTCTCCGGCTCCAGCGCCAGCAGGAGCATGACGGCGCCGTCCTTCTCCGGGGCCTGCATGACGGTGAAGAAGCCGCTGGAAGTCATTTGCGCCGGGCCAACGAAGACCGGCGCGCCCCAGCCGAAGTCGGCGTCGTGCAGCGACATGCCCATCCAGCTGACCCCGCGGAGGTCCACACGCGGGCTGCACCCGCTCCAGGGCAGGTTCATGGCGTCCACGCCCTCCAGGTAGTCGACCAGCGACCGCGCGTAGTCGTCGCCGTGGCTCGTCGCCGCCGCCAGGACCCGGCGCGCCACGTGGGCCACCGGGCCGTCCAGCACCTCGCCGGCCGTGGCCCGCGCCGACGTGCTGACCACCGCGTTGCCGAAGTATCCCGGCGGGAGCGGCGGGGCCAGGCGCGCGCGCATGTCGATCACGGTGTGGAAGCGCGTCTCCGCGTCCGGCGGCAGCGACCGCGCGCGGCAGGCGCACTGCCACACCATCGCCGCCACGGCGCGGAACGTGGACGCGCCCTCGCACCACCGGTCCTTGAGCGCGGTCACCTGCTCCTTGGTCAGCGTGATGACGGCGCTCGCGTAGGCGGACACCACCTGCGCCGCCTCCGCCTTGTACTCCGGGTGGTCGTACAGCACCGTGCGCGTGGGGCGAGCAGCAAGGAGGAGCCTGTGGTGGAAGCAGGGCGGCGGCAGAGTACTACTGGAGCCGCGCGCGATGCTCGCCCACGTCCCCACGAAAAGCACCGCGCTCCTCGCGTCGACGAACGAGTGGTGCGTCGCCGTCCCGAGCACGACGCCGCCGCAGCGCAGGTAGGTCACCTGCGCGAACAGCAGCGGCGCACACGGCGGGTCTGGCGCCGGCGTCGCGGGAACGAACAGGTCCCGCATCTCGCTGCACGGCGCGAACTCGTTCAAGAGGTCGTCGAGCGCGTAGTAGTCGGACCGCGCGGTGACCAGCACCGCGCCCTCGCCCGTGCAGTCGATCTGCATGCGCCCAGTGTCGTCGAGCCCGAGGCGGCCGGCCAGCGGGTAGAACGCCACCAGCGCGCGGGCGAGGCTCTCCTTGACGGCCTCGGCCACGAACAAGGAGCAACCCGCCGGCTTGCCGTCGTTGCTCCGGTAGAAGTAGACCGTGGGCGTGTAACCCCGGCGAGCTGCCAGGTCCAGGTTGGACAGCCACACGCTGCCCGCCGGCGTCTCCTCTGCCGGGACCACCATCTCCGACGTCAACAGCTCCACCCTGGCCATCTTGAGCAGTGCGCTTTTTGGCTTCGATCGCTTCCTAGTGCAAATGACCCTCAGCCATCTTATGACTCAATATATGGTTGTGCTACTACAGCTCAGCACCTCAGAAAATGCATCCTCAAGTGGCGACGAGCATCTCGTTAAGCGAGGAATTAATGAAATGAAAGGTGCTGGGAAAAAAGTTAGCACGCTTCGCTTATGCTTGTGGTGCCAGCAAATTACTTGCAGGCCATACATCTTCTGTAGGTATAACGGAGAACATGTTAGATAATACCTGTCATTAGGCCCGGCCTGAAACTAGGCTTACAGATGCCATAGTTACTATAAACAAAACCTGATACATGCAGGCAGCTGGCGGGGATGTGAGTTTTGGGATGGATGCGAGGTACGTGTAATCCACGATCCACGCACATCCATTAAAAGACATGCATTAATTCAGGTCAATGAATGTTGAAGACATGGCAATGAAAATGCAACTTGGTTGATGGCTTCAATGGATCAAACACAGGAATCTAATTGTTTAGTACAAATCTAATTGTTCCAATTTTGTAACACATATATAGTTTATTACTACCACACGATATTGGTCTTACTAGTTGTCAATCAAAATGTATTAACAAATGGAAGTAGTACTGCATTTTTTGTGCAATTCCGTTCTACCTACATAAATGCACTGACTTTGACCCGGCCATCCAAAGTGAATTAGCACATGGAGGAGAGATTCCCTTATTTCGGTTCCCCATGTTGCTTAGTGCAGATTAATCGTTTGGATTAGTTTCTACTCCATGCTAGGACCCTGTAGACATGTATGAAAGAAAGATTTATTACTCGCCAAACGTTGCATTCTCAATGGCTCTTTCATTTGGTATTAATTACACACCACATCAACAAAAATGGTGACATGGCAAAAAAAATACTATGAAAGAGTGGGGATCCTTTCATCCCTATGAAAGGATGTGGGCGCTATTTACAAGACTACGAAAGCCAAAAGAAAGTGGATTGAGGGTCTTTCCTTTCATCTCAAAGGACCCTAACCAACAAATAAGTGCCACTTAGCAATAATTTAATGTTTTGCCAAGCCTATGAAATTATGAAATGAAACTGTGCATTGAGAGATGTACTTTCATTGAGAGATGTACTTTCATTTCCATTGAGACTGGCCTAATGATTCCTTGATCCTCACTATTGAACATCAAAGACGCATTATTAAAGATCTGATAAATATAATTATAATGTTTATTTTCCTCCTTTATGCAATGAAAAATTATCTTCATTAATCATGCAGCTTACTCACCCAGTCCTGAAATACAAGGCATTCAAACTATGTCCTCAAATACAAGGCATTGTGAGCAGATTTCATCATTTTACGTTTAATTATGCTCGAAGTTGGCAAATACTGGCTAGTTTGGCTTATTCATAAATTAGTTACATTAGACTCCGTGTTACCACAATTTTCATTAAAACAACTCCCCACATTATAATCCAATGGTACATGTGTCCTTTTGCTATGCGTGCACTAGTACAGATTTGCTGATTAATAACTATTTTATTGTAGATCCGTCACTATTTTGGGGGGTCCCGTTATCGGCCAACTTTTATGACGTTTCAGTATTTTGTCACTAAAAACGCCAAAACAGAGCTGTTTGGTGACGAAAAAGCGTCACTGTTGTCTTTCGGACCCACTGGTCAGGTTGTTTATGATGAAAACTAAGCATCACTACCGTTCATTCCAGGATTTCGCCCTGCCCGCATCCTAGTCAGCACATAGGTGGAGCCACATATTTGTCGCGGGAGGGGGGATTTCGCCCGCCCACATCCTAGTCAGCGAACAGTGGACCCACGCATTCGTCGCAGGAGGAGATATTTCGCACACCCGCATCCTAGTCAGCATGTTGTGGACCCACACGTCAGTCAGAATTCGTCCTTTGCTAGAGATTTCCCGCACACGCATCCCAATAAGCATAGCATGGACCCACACGTCAGGCACAATTCATCATTAATAAAATGGGGAAATATACACACACGCATCCTACATGGTGGATCCACACGTCAGTCAAAATTTTTTCTTTGCTAGAGGATTTCCCGCACGCATCCTAGTCAGCACATGGCGGACCCACATGCATCCCAGTCAGCATATTTTGGCCCCACAAGTCAGGCATTATTCATCATTAAAATTGTGCCCACGTATATCCTAATCAGCACATGGCGGACCCACACTCCCCAGTCAGTATATTGTGGACCCACACGTAAGGCACTAGTCGTCATAAATGGGGAAATATGCCTACACGCATCTTAGTCAGCACATGGCGGACCCACACGTCCCTAAGTCTTTATTAGAAGCCGCCAAAGTTAGGATTGGGTTTTGTTTAGATTATTCTGCTTTGACAGTTCCTCCGTACATCGGTTTGTGAGACCCCAACTTATGAGCTTAATCATTCATCTTTGCAAATTGTGTTGCATTCTCTTTTGTTCTTACTTGTGTTCCTCAATTCGCAGGCAGGGATTAGCTTTCTGGGCGAGGTCAATCGTTCTTGCACGGTTGATAACCATAGGAGATGTGGTGCTGTGATTACGGGGTTTTGGATCATGTTGTTCGGAAGCCGGATCGATTTGTGTCAAGTCTCCACCAAATCGTTGTTTACCAAAACCTTTCGGAAGATCGGACACCCTTGTTCACATCAAGTGCTAATCAGAGCTTCAGGTGCACCATACGATTCTCTCTACCTTTAGTTTAGTTTGTTTCGGATTTAACCTATCATCCAAAAAAAGACAAAAAAAATAGCTCTAGGGTTCATCCTGTCCAAGCCGTGTTTAGCCTTTCTGCATAATTTGATTTCAGAGTCCGTACTGTTGAGTTTGTGTCCTATTTGTGTTTTGTTGCTGGTTTTAGATTGTGTTTGATTTCAGTTTGTGTTTTTTTTTCATCCGCTGCACTCCATCGTTGAAACCCTAGACGCCACTTTCCGCATCCCGCTAGTCATATACATCCCACCCATCACACCCTAATTTTGATTCGCTGTTTCTACCATATTTCAGTGTATCGATTCATATACATCCCACCCACCACACCCAAACACCCGCTGCATCCATCCGACCTCGTTTCGCCCTTGCCAATTTGAGTTTTGCCTCTTTGCAAAATCTGAGTTGAGGTACCTTCAGTAAAACAGGCATAACTTTTCACTCGGTGCTCCGTTTTGGCTCATATTTTTACAGCACTTTCCCGAGTCCGAAAGGCCCAAAACAAATCACCAAAGGCCATTTGGGTTTCTCAAAAGACTCAAACAAATCGTGAAGACAAAGAAAAAAATTGTTGAAGTTGATTTCAGGATTTTCAGAGAACGTTCTTGATTTTCTGTAGGCCGCACCTTCCCTCAGTTTGAGGTAATACTTTGTGGTGTTCCTATTCTTGTGCCTCTGGTTTAGAAAACAATATCAAAAAAATAAAAAAATCAAAAGCATTGTGATTCCTATTCTTGTTCCTATTCTTGTAACCCTTACTCTTTATTTTTCTTTTCACTGTGTTTTCTCTGTTTTGTTGCCATGGCAGATGCAGGTATAGGGGATGATGATGGAGGAGATAAGAGCCCAAAAGACTTCAACGAGTGTGTGAGCCAAGCTTAGCTCCAACCTGCGTTGGAGAAGATGAAAGAGACAATAGTTGAATAGGTTGCCAAGTCGGTCACAGAAACCATCAACAACAATTCAACGATGGCTTGGAGAGACTGGACAAACGCATGTCAACCCTCTCGGGCAAGATGGACGACCTGGAGACCACCATCGCCACCGTTCAAGCTCAAGGCAATAACATCGGCCGTGAAGAGAGATTTCGACGTTGTCTTCTTCACAACACCCAAGGTATGGGTGACTACAACCGTACCCCCCCCCCCCCTCGAGGATCCTTACTCTAAGATCAAGTTAACAATTCCTTCTTTCTTGGGCAAATATGATGTTGATGGTTATTTGGATTGGGAGATGACGATAGAACAAAAATTTAATTCCCATCTTGTTCCTGAGCAACATAGAATTTGACAAGCTACTAGTGACTTTAAGGACTTTGCTATTGTTTGGTGGAATGGGTTAGCTTCTCTTAGCAATGCTTTACCTACTACTTGGGATGAGCTTAAGAGAGTCATGCATGATCGTTTTGTTCCTCCTTCGCATCATAGAGATCTGCGTGCTAAATTGTTGCATTTAGACCAAGGGGACAAGCTGGTACAGGATTATTATGGGGAACTTCAGAAGGGCTTGATGCGTTGTGGGATTGTTGAGGGGAGAGAGGATGCTATTTGTCGCTTTTATTCAGGTCTTAATCGAGGCATCTAGGACATTGTTGATTATAAAGACATTAACACTATTGATGAGTTGTTTAGCTTTGCCATGTTAGCAGAGAAGGAATTGCAAGGACGAAACTACGAGAACAGGCAAACAGGAACACTGAACGCCCCTCGTACACACCGCGCTTCACAGCGAGTTCTGGGCTGCCCAAGCCGCCCCCTTTCGGGCCTTTGTTGACGGTCCTTACGACCCATTTTTACCGTCAACTTTATGCACCTTTTTGAACCTAACACCATCACCAAGTGTAGACATAGGGTTTATTTCTAACAAATTCCACTAGTCTTGGTGAATTATGAAGTACAGGTGCAATCCATACAAAAACATGGGAAAACATGCACTAAACGTGGACTTTGCAATCGACGGATTTTCCCCGGACTGAAGAACTTAGTCCAAAAGCCCAAAAACCACAGAATCAGGTTTCAAGATCAAGCAATGCACGTGGTTTAGGCAAGTACACAGGCCAAGGAAGCAGCCAGAGGAGGACCAGGCCCAGAGGGGCCCAGGCCAGGTCGGCCGACCCCCTCTGGCCAGGTCGGCCGACCTGCCAGGGAGGCCCCATTGGCCCATCTTTTTATGGCGGTTCATCACCGACTTCTGGAGGTCGGTTCCCCCTGCATTAAATGTCACCGACCTCGGGAACCGCCTCAAAGTTGCCGACCTTCCAAGGCTATAAATAAAGGGGCACCTCTCCCTCTCAACACACACCACAAGACGCAAGACTCTCCAATAGAGCTCCACTCTAATCCTTAGGCTGAGAGCCTTTTGTACACTAGTAGAATAGGAGAGAGGGCAAGGGAGAGAAAGGAATACTCCTTCCATTTTGGTGGAGGTTTAGTTCTATTTCTTTACCTTGGCGTGTAAACACTCTTTGTGATTTATACGTGGTGATTATTTATCTAGCGAGCAATATTACTTTTCTAGGCGTAATTCCTGTTATACTTGTTTACGGGATCATCGCTCCGCAAGGGGTGCTCTAGCCTTCTAAATTCAGCTTTGGGCCGAGGTTAGAGTAGTAATCAACGGCATAGACGTGGTGTCTAGGCTAGAGGTTACCTTTGTTTGCTGTGTGCTCCACGGTTTGTAGAGGTAGGCGGCAGGAAGTGATAGCCCTGTCCGTCCAAAGGAACCCTCCACGTTCGGGTACATAGTAGAGCTACCGGTCGGAGTGGCTTGGCAGACCAGGCCTAAGCCGGCGCCCGAAGTAGACAAGTAGAGCTTGAGTTCGTCTATCCTCTAGGATAACTAGATATAATCACCCTCTCGATCCTAATTTGCTAGTTGTCTTGGTTGTCCTTGGGTAGAACTAACCTTGTTGCAGGATAAATCTGTTCCTTGGGGAAAACAAATACGATACCTTGGAATACTCCCGGGTGAAGTGCTACAACGGTATTCCGTGCGCTTGCGGATTTTATTCGTGTCGTAAGAAATACCAACAGCCTTCATCCACTCCTGCGCCTACACCACCACCTTCTATTGTACGCTCCTCCGAGTCAAGCAAAAACACGATGTAGGGTGCAGCCACTAGTGCTTCCTCCGACGCGTCCATGGGACGCACTTCGGGCATTCAGTGCCACCGTTGCCTCGGACTTGGACATGTGCAAAAGGATTGCCCAAGTAAGCGAGCATATGTGGCCACGGACGATGGTTACATCAACACCTCTGATGTGGAGGACGATGATATGTTGTTGCTGCTGTTGCCGCCCAGGATGACCTTTTCTTAGAGGTGGGAGTCTTTCAGAATACATGACCATCATTGTACAGCGTGTACTCAGCATGCAAATGGAGCAACCCAACAAGATCCAACGCCACAACTTGTTTCAAACCTTCTTTGTCATCAAGAACCGATGTGCTCGTGTCATCATTGATGGAGGTAGATGTAACAACTTGGTGAGTGCTGATTTGGTTAAGAAACTTGCTCTTCCTACACAACCACACCCTCATCCATACCATATTCAGTGGTTGAATGATTCAAGCAAAGCTAAGGTAACACATTTATGCAGAGTTCAATTCTCACTTGGTGCCTATGTTGATTCTGTTGATTGTGATGTTGTACCTACGCATGTTCACTTTTTTTGTGATGTCCTTGGGAACATGATAATGATGCTCTTCACCATGGTACAAGTAATAAGTACACTTTTACGCATAAAGGAAATAACATTACTTTGCTGCCTTTGACACCTAATGGAATTATACTAGGGAGCGTGCTGAAATGCTTAAGTCCCCTGCTATAACTGATAATATTTCATCTTGTTCTCATGATGAAATTAAGGGGTCGTGTTATGCTTGCTACTGTAAGGACCGTGTGACCGGGGGGGCGGGGGGGGGGGGGGGGGGGGTTGAATCGGTGCACACTATAGATTTTGTCCTAACACAACCTCCCACTCAGCTCCTAGCAAGTATTTCTAGTGAATGTAAAGAGGCACACTAAGGAGAGACCTTAATCTAGTGAACTAGTAAGGGTAGATCAAGGTAACAAGATAACAAGCTAGTTCACTAGATAAGTACCAACTAACGAAACACTACAAGCTAGATAAGTACACGATACTAGATGATCTACAAAGGTAAGCACACTAAGTAGAGTCCTTAGATCAACTAGCAAGCATACTACTCAAGAGGTACAATAGCATATATAGGAAAGAGACAACTAGAGAGCAATATGGATAGACCAAGGAAAACAACTAGAGCAACTAGTGAACAAGGCAATCTCAAGTACTACTAGCAAACATAATAAGAATGGTAAGTAAGTGCAAGTAGTAAAGAGAAAGCAATAGAAAGGCTCATGATGTTTTTCCGTGGTATCGGGAGGATGGCGCCTCCCCCTAGACCACGTTGGGTCACTCCCGCCGGAGTCTCGACCCATCCCTTCGCTCGATGGTGATCCCCTCTAGAGCATTCTTCATCCTCCAAGTGAAGACGTGGGCACGTCCCGCCGGCAACTCCGGATACTCCTCCGAGGGTAAGGATCCGCACGTGATGTGGTCCAAAGGGCGCTCTCTTCTTGTTGCTTCTTTCACACGGGAAGCACGAAGACCGTGTACAAATTTGAGGCAGCTTCCACACTTCTTGGCAAGCTCACCACCGACGCCTAACCGGTCTAGGTCTTGCCATAGACCAAGAGTAACAACCCAAGTCAGCCCTCTCAAGCACTCACTAGCCTAGAGATCAATGGATGCATATGGTGTCACTCTTCTCAAGCACTTGGATCACTCAAATCCCTCATAGTGCTTCTTCCTCCTTCACTTGGTTTCTTGACAGCACCTCCCCACCTTTGGACTGACCAAGAGCACCTCAAAGAGGTAGGCAACCAGCTATTTATAGCCCAAATCCACAAAACTAGCCGTTGCAACTTTTCTGCCCAGATCCCTCTGATCACCGTATGATACAGTAGTCACTGTATCATACGGTGACTATTCCTTCTCAGCTGGGACTTCCTTTTTCCTATAGGAGGCACTGTTCTTGTAGTCACCGTATCATACGGTGACTAGCACCGTATCATACGGTGACTGTCCATCTTCCTTCTTCAGCAACTTGTCCATTTTTGTTGATCCCCTGGAAACCATACGGTGACCCCACCGTATCATACGGTGACCATCATACGGTGACTCTACCAGAGACTCTCCTTTCTCTGGATTTTCCTGTTCCTAGTCACCGTATCATACGATGACTATCACCGTATCATACGGTGACTGCCTTTCCTTCTTCTCTTCAACATCGTCCAGTTTTGCAGCTTCTCTGAAAACCATATGGTGACCCACTGTAACATACGGTGATTGTCCACCCAGTTCCTTCTTAAGAGAACTCCAGAACATGATCTTCTACCTGTAGTCACCTAGCATCGTATCATACGGTGGCTTCCTGTCTTCAGCTTCAGCAAACCTGACTTCACTGAACTTCTTCCTGCAGTCACCGTATCATACGGTGACTTCTCCATGGCTGGAACTTGATCTTCTCTATTGATCCTTGCTTCCAATTTCTCTTTCTTAGTTAGTGCACTCCTCTTCTGCAACCCTAGATCCTGAGAGACACACCATGCATCCACCGATCTCTACACTAGTGTTTACCAAAGAGTACCAACTCGAACCCTCTTGATAGTCCGGTGTTTCCTATGGACTCAAGTCTAACATCTAACCAAGCCAACACTTGCTTGGTTCTACCATGTCCTTAGCCTTGATCCATCTTCTCGACCATGACTCCATCAAGTCCGTCCGCGAGTTGATGAGGCAACCATTCAACCTTGACTTGTGCTTTAGGTTGGTTGTTGTTGCACTTCCTCTCATGTGACCTAAAAGGATAAGATACTCAAAGCACATGTTAGTCACATGCATGGTTCTCATCCATTCACCAAAACATTCATACCTTGGGGTTTCAAAACTCCAATAGTCATGAAGCTTACAACTACAAAATTAGACCTTGCTGAAATTTCTGATGATGATATTTGCTATGCGTTGATATATAAACAAGCTTTGTATTCGCTTGACGATATTGCTAGTTCTTTGCCTCCTGTTGTCGCTAACCTTTTGCAGGAGTATGAGGATATTTTTCCAGTTGAGATCCCTCCCGGATTGCCACCATTGAGAGGAATAGAGCATCAAATTGATTTAATTCCGGGAGCTACCTTGCCAAATCGTGCTACTTATAGGACCAACCTCGAGGAGACTAAGGAAATTCAGTCACAAGTCCAAGACCTTTTGGACTGTGGGTATGTGCAAGAAAGCCTTAGTCCTTGTGTTGTTACTGTACTTTTGGTTCCTGAGAAAGATGGTACTTGGTGTGTGTATGTTGATTGTAGAGCCATTAATAATATTACTATTTGATATCGTCGTCCTATTCCTAGGCTAGACGACATGCTTGATTTTACGAGCTTCATGCGTTTGATGAATGAGGCGTATGTGGTTGGTCATGCCTTTTGGTTTAACTAATGTACCTAGTACCTTCATGCGTTTGATGACTGAGAATTTACGAGCTTTCATTGGCAAATTTGTGGTAATCTACTTTGATGATATCTTGATTTTTAGCAAGTCAATGGATGAACATATGGATCACTTACGTGCTATTTTTTAATGCTTTGAGAGATGTACGTTTATTTGGTAACCTTGAGAAGTGCACCTTTTACACCGATCGAGTATCTTTTCTTGGCTATGTTGTTACTCCACAGGGTATTGAGATGGATGACAAGAAAATTGAGGCTATTGACAGCTGGCCACAGCCCCAAACCATCACACAAGTTCGGAGTTATCTTGGTCTTGCAAGTTTCTATCGCCGCTTTGTTAATGATTTCAGCACCATCGATGCAACGTTGCATGAGTTGACAAAGAAGGGTGTTGTGTTCCATTGGGGGAAAGCACAAGAAGAGTCCTATAGCTCTTTGAAGGACAAGCTTACAAATGTGTCGCTGCTCCAACTTTCTGATTTTGGCATGACTTTTGAGCTAGAATGTGATGCTAGTGGAGTTGGCATTTGGTGGTGTTTTGATGCAAAATGGTAAACCTGTTGCTTATTTTAGGGAAAAGATTACTGGCCCTGTTTTGAATTACTCGTCGTATTTTAAGGAAGTGTATGCTCTTGTACGTTCTTTACAAACGTGGCGCCATTATTTATGGCCTAAAGAATTTGTTATTCATTCTAATCATGAATCGCTTAAGTATATTCGCTCTCAAAATAATCTGAATCGTAGACATGCTAAGTGGGTTGAATTTATTGAGTCTTTTTCTTATACTATCAAGCATAAAAAAGGGAAGGATAATGTGATTGCTGATGCTTTGTCTAGACGGTACACTATGTTGTCTCAACTTGATTGTCGAATTTTTGAGCTTGAATCAATTAAAAACAATATGCTTTTGACGCTTATTTCAAAGATGTCTTGCTGAATTGTAAAGAGTGTCGTACATGGAACAAGTTTGTGATAAATGATGGATAATCGTGCATCCCAGCTGGTTTCGTTCGTCTTTTGTTGTTACAGGAGGCACATGGAGGAGGATTGATGGGACATTTTGGTGCAAAGAAGACGGCGGATGTTTTGAATATACACTTCTTTTGGCCACAATTGAGAAGATATGTTGAGCGCTTTGTTAGTCACTGCACTACTTGTCAAAAAGCTAAGTCACGCTTGAACCCACATGGTTTATATCTACCTCTCCCCGTTCCTTCAACTCCTTGGGCGGATATTTCTATGAATTTTGTTTTAGGACTGCGTAGGACTAAGAGGGGGAGGGATAGCATTTTTGTTGTGGTTGATAGATTTTCTAAGATGGCTCATTTTATACCTTGTCATAAGAGTGACGATGCTATTCATATTGCTGACCTTTTTTCAAAGAGATTGTTCGCGTGCATGGTATGTCTTCTACTATTGTTTCAGTCGTGATGCCAAGTTCTTGAGTCATTTTTGGTGCACTCTATGGAATAAGTTGGGTACAAAATTGTTGTTCTCTACAACATATCACCCACAAACTGATGGACAAACTGAGGTAGTAAACCGCACTTTGGGCACCATGTTGAGAGCTATTTTGAAGAAAAATTTGAAGATGTGGGAAGAATGCTTGCCTCATGTGGAGTTTGCATATAACCGTGCCATGCATTCGACAACCAAGGTAAGTCCTTTTCAGGCAGTGTATGGTTTTATTCCCGGTGCTCCTATTGATATTTTGCCTTTGCCTACTAGTGAGAGAGTTCATCATGATGCTTAGGAACGTGCTGAATTTATTGTAAACATGTATGAAACAACTAAGCACAACATTGAAAAAATGAATGAGAAAATATAGGATTGCTGGTAGTAAAGGTAGAAAAGAAGTTAAACTCGATGTGGGAGATATAGAGGCAGAGGAGACCAGCAAGGGTGTCCATGTCACGTTGGAGGCCCAATCCAAGTCGATTTCGAGTCTAATTCAGAGTCCAGGAGAAGTCTGCACTAAAACGTTCGCACAGGTCGCATATGGACTCGGTTTTGGACGTTCTACATATGTACAAAGATAATTTCATAACCTTTCCAATGGCTCTGGTCTCATGTCAAAATACGTTTGTAGTCATCGGGAATCGTCGAAACAAGTTGACGTCTAGAATCTGTCACGGTGCTGCACCACCGTATTTGGCCTTTGGGCCGTGTATCTCGTGTGAGCCCACTAAGAGCACGTCCAGAGGGACTTGCACCTCCCCAAATCTTTATTAGCAGCCGCCGCCACCCATGTTAGGGTTGGGTTTTGCTTAGATTATTCTGCTTTGACAGTTTTGCCGTACATCAGTTTGTGAGACCCCAACTTGTGAGCTTAATCATTCATCTTTGTAAATTGTGTTGCATTCTCTTTTGTTCTTGCTTGTGTTCTTTGATTCGCAGGCAGGGATTAGCCTTCTGAACTAGGTCAATCGTGCTTGCACTGTTGATAACCATAGGAGACGTGGTGCTGCGATTGCGGGGTTTTGGATCATGTTGTTCAGAAGCCGGATCGATTTGTGTCAAGTCTCCACCAAATCGTCGTTTACCAAAACCTTTCGGAAGATGGGACACCCTTGTTCACATCAGAATCCACAAGACCTTTGGATTTCCTTAAGTTATGTACTCATTATTCAAGGCAGTACTCAAATGATGCCTCAGGAAATGCAATGGGAGCCTGTTGTACATCGTTGCATCATTGTCTCCTTTCACAGGTTTGATCGTCTTCAAGATATCTTTACCACTCAAAAGGATTTTTGCATCAAGTGATCAAGACAAATAGTTAAAACCATTAGGGTCTCGCACTTCAAATTCTTATTTCAGAAGATCAGACATCTACAAGATGTACAAAACAGCAGTGCATACGTTTACTTCTTGCAAACAAAGTTTGTAGAATGCATAAAGTAAGGGATTTAAAACTCGAAGAAAGACCCAAGGTGTTATTTGCAAAATAACAGTAACCAGGCAATTTCCATAGATTTCTAGTGGTCTAGGTTACAAAATTTTAGGGCCTAATTGGAATTTCAAAACAATCTGGGCCAAACTGTAAAAAAATATGGACTGCAGGTTCAATTTGAGAAAAAGTAAAGGTGTTTTCTATAAAACTTTAGGATTAAACCAAAATTTCTAGCTTATTCAGGGGGTTTCTCGCAAAATATGCTTATATTAGAATAATTAGGCATCGATCATGCCGCAAATATTTGATCCGACGGTGTACATTTAATATTGGAAATATACTACTATTGGGCAGTACTTTATCACACTAAGGGTACTATTGGAAGAAAATAAGTGAGGTAAATCTATAATTAGTTTTTTTACAAAGTCAAATTATTAATTTGATCAACAATACAATCATTATTTGTTTGTACGGTTGGAGTTGTTGTCTTCTCATTTATTCGTGGCATAAAAGCCTAAAAATGTAAAGTACTCAGTTAATAGTGTAATTATTAAAAAAAACCAAATTCATACTAACGACAAATAATTTACAGCTAAAAAAAAATCAAGCTAGGCAATTATTAGAGTGATACTTTTCCACACAACAACCTGGTGCTTCTGTGGTACCAACGGCACCCTGCACCAGAGCAGCTAGTGGAGTCGCGGAGGACATGAACCCATTAACCTATTATTGGTGTGGCAACGTGGAGCGCGAGACGAGCCATCTGGTCAGCGAACACTTCCTGAACACCGGCATGGTCTCTGGCTCGAGCGCCAGCAGGAGCATGACGGCGCCGTCCTGTCCCGGGGCCTGCATGACGATGAAGAAGCCGCTGGAAGTCATTTGCGCCGGGCCAACAAAGACCGGCGCGCCCCAGCCGAAGTCGGCGTTGTGCAGGGCTGCACCCGCTCCACGGCAGGTTCATGGCGTTCACGCCCTCCAGGTAGTCGACCAGCGACCCTGCGCGTAGTCGTCGTCGTGGCTCGTCGCCACCGCCAGAAGCCTCGCCGGCCGAGGTCCGCGCCGATGTGGTGACCACTGTGTTGCCGAAGTATCCCGACAGGAGCGGCGGGGCCAGGCGCGCGCATGTCGATCACGGTGTGTAGGTGCGTCTCCGCGTCCGGCACCAGCGACCGCACGCAGCAAGCGCACTGCCACACCAGTGCCGCCACAGCGCGGAACGTGGACGCGCCCTCGCAGCACCGGTCCTTGAGCGTGGTCACCGGCGCTCGCGTAGGGGGATGCCACATTCGCCGCCTGTACTCCGAGTGGTCGTACAGCACCGCGCGCGGCTGAAAGTCCCTTGATGTCGCCTAGAGGGGGTGAATAGGCGATTAACGAAATTAAGGAATTAAAACTACAACGGAAACTGAAACAGCCAAAACCGAAACTTCCGGTTTGGCAAACCGAGACTTCCGGTTTTCTCAGAACAGAAAAACAGGAGTTCAGATCTTTCGATCCCCGGTTCCCTCTAGATGGAATGTAAGCTACTAGAGTGTGTAAAAAAGCTCTAGCAAAAATATCCACTTAGAATGAAAGCTCAACTACACAAGCAACCTAGTAGATCAAGACTAGCATATAAATGACAAGAACATGTAAAGCAAATGCAAACCAAATGAAGCACGCAAGGAGTTGTTTCCCGAAGTTCAGCAGCTTGCTCTCCAAGCTGCCTACATCTTCGTTGAGGAAGCTCGTCACAAGAGGCGAGTCTCTTTCAACCACTTTCCTCCTTTTCACTATTTGTTTCTTTCCTTGCGGAGGCGAAACAAGCCTTTCACAAACTTTCCCAAGGCTCGTCACCAGCTTGGGAGCTCTTAGGACAACACCTAGCCGTCTAAGAGGCTTCACCTCCAAGAGTAACAAATGCTTCACGGATTCAAGGTGAAGTGCTCAAAAGTTCAAGTATGAGGATGCTCTCTTGTGCTCTCTAATTCAAATTATCTCAACCCAATCCAAAGGATTTAGCTATAATATCACAAATCTCACAAAGAGATTGGGGAGAGCTCTAGGACACCTTGGCTCTGGATATATTCGTGGATGTGGTCAGCACCCTCAAACAGAGGGTGTGGTGGGGTATTTATACTCATCACCCGAAAACTAGCCGTTGGAAGCTAGCCAGTACAAACCAGAACTTCTGGTTTCCCAGAACTAACTGTTAGGATTCAAAACTGCTAAACCGCACCTTCTGGTTTGGCAACCGGAACTTCCGATTTTGCCAGACTCAGTGCAAAGTGTTGGCTATAGTGTTTCACTCTTCTCACTTAGGTTTTTCTTAAGCACTGAAACTTGCTAGCTATCCATGTAGCATCCCTCTTGATAGAGCGGCACACCTATACTCAAGATTAAATATAAAAAAACTTTTACAACTTGAGCATATAAAAAACTTGATATTGCCACTTCTCTTCAAATTTGTTTCATGAGGGCAGCCACATGAGCTTCTTTTGAGCATCACCATATTGAGCTTGTGACTTGGAATCTTTGAAACCATGAATAGCTTTCATTCTAATATCGTCAAACCGTATGCCAGATTCTTGCAATTCCTAGTCACTTCAATTCTTTATGATTCAACAATAATTGATACTTAGCAACATATACTTTATATAACTTAAATGGTCCATCGAAATCGACCCCACTTGCCCTTAACCATAGCTTAGGTGCCTCGGCGCCAAGACTCATGCTTGCCCTTCTTCCAACCATGGTTCATCGCGATCAAGTCACGTCAACCCTTCACCTTATTGCTATTTAAATCATACATTGCTTTGCATCATCAATAAGCATCCAATTTTGTGTTGATGATTGATTTTTTGATTGATCAAGTTGTTTCCAAATATATTACCATAATTGACATATAGCACTTGATCATTCTTCATCTTGACCATGAGAAAGCCACTAGACATAGAATCTTGTATTTAAAATAATTCATTTCTTTACATCATACATTGGCCACATGGTATTCACTTGCTTCAAACAATTGTACATCAAAGAGTGTATACATGAGAGATATTGTACATATATTGCTTGCAACCTGTCCATATACTTCACAAAGAATATTAGACCTTTAATCATGTTGTCATACAATACACCAAAACCCACTAGGGGTGCATATGCACTTTCAATCTTCCCTTTTTGGTGATTGATGACAACCTTGATTAAAGCTTATTAAAGATATTCAAAGAAATATTTCTCAATGCAAACATGTAGAATAAGCTCTCCCTTAATATGTGCATATTTGAGTCAATTCAAAAATTTGGCCTCAAATGCCATTTGCATATATAGAATGGAAAACATGAGAGCTCTTCCCACACGTATGCATTTGTGGGGTGCAACAAGTGTGTGAAAATAATTAATACGTGATGCATATGACAAGATAATCACACAACAAACAAAAAGGAAATGCACCTGTACTGTCTGGCCAAAACAGGAGGTTCCGGTTTGCCAAATCGGAACTTCCGATTTTTCAGGCTCCACAGGGACAGAAGAAGAAAACAATACACCATTTCAACAATGCATCACACACTGGCATAAATGAATCCTTAGAAACTTATTACACGGTTCAACACACATAGTTGACACATTACAAAGGTTCTCAAGTCCACAAAGCGATAAAAGCGATACAAGGATAGATAGTGTTCTGTCAGGCCAAAACCGGAACTTCCGGTTTGCCAAACCGGAACCTCCGGTTTTACTGAACAGAATAGAACAAGATCGAAAGAGCTGAAGTTTGATGATGCGATGATTCTAAGCTTTAAATTTTCTCTTCCCCTTTGTCATCCAGTACGAAAAAGGAGTAGATAAACTTCATGAATGCTCATTCGTCGTCCAAAAGTGCTGTTCTAATTTTCAATGCTATGTGACAAGGTGAAACATATACGCTCCACATATGTGCAACACTTGTGAAGATTCCGTGCTCTTTTTTACTTACCACCATTTAAGGAGCACGTGGTTGCATCTTTATTACCCTTGGGGCGCTATCTTTGTAACTTCTGATCCGCCGGTACCCTGAGTTGTTTGCTCGAGGACTAGCAAAGTTAAGCTTGGGGAGTGTGTTGACGATACAAAAGTCATAAATTTACCGTCAACATATCGGTAAATAAAAAGCTAATCACCAAGATTCTATGCATAGTAGTTAGGAATTAACATACTTCCATAAGTTTTGGTGAATTTTGGATGCATGAGTGAATAATGGAGGAAACTGGCCCTGACTCGAAGAAAAGTCAGACCGGCCGGCCCCACCATAGGCCGGCCGGCCCCCCTTGGCGCCCAAAGGCCTCGGCCTTCCTCCAGCAAGCTGTAAACGAGCTCAAACGTCAGAAACCAAAGCCTGTTCAGCAGAATTCCAACGACATACCATCTGGTGGGCTGTTTGGGCCTTAACTTGGCCCTTACTCAAGTTCTGCCGCCCCCACGAAGCAACCGACCTACGGACCGACTTCAGGAGGCAATCAGGGACGTCCAGGAGCGAGGCGGTGGCGAACCGCCACAACGGACGGCCGGCCCCCCGTGTAGGCCGGCCGGCCTGCCTTGGCGTGCCCGCCACTCCACCTTGCGCTATAAGATCCCTCCTGTCCTAAAGACCCTATAAATACCCCTGGGGTCTGCAGGAACAACTCGCACCTCACTGATCCAAGAGATCCATTACTCATTTGTAGAAGTAGAGTTATTATTTGGGAGTTAGAGTAGAGTAGAGTAGAGTGAGAGCTCTTCTCAAGGTTCCGGAAGTCTTATCGGAGTTTCGGTATTGTTCTTGTATCCTAACTCTAGTAGAAATATTCTTTATTTATATAATTATTTAGTTTATTCTTTATTTATGTTTTTAGTAATTTTTTTCTATTCAAGTTTATTTACTTAGTTAAGTTAGTGCTCATAATAGTCTTGTTGTTGGTTTCGTGATTGTGTCTAAGTAGTACGAGTGAGTGCTTTGCCGAAATGGAATTCGCGCTTAGTGAAAGCTGTGCTACATTCTTAGATAGGGCTATTCTCTCGATCAAGGATAGTTCCTCTAAGGTAGTTGTAAGCGCGGTGCTTACAACTATACCTATGCACGATTGGCGTGTGTCTTTACGGAGGATGGTAGCCCCACGTATGACAGGCGTGTTCAGGCCTTTGCAATCCACCACGTACAAGGTAAACCAACCGGGTTCTCAATAGCGGTTAGATCCCAGGGGGAACCTGCAGTATTGGGGTTCAGTATCCAAGTTCTCGTTGTTCTCCCAATGTAACTTCTACTATCTCTTTTATTTCCTTGGATTATATGGTGAGTGCCACCCATATATCATGTACCCCTTTTACCCCCGTCATAAGTAAGGTATCGTTATTTCGCATAATAGTATCTACTTTGTTACATTTTCAACTTCCTATCGCTCTACTTCCCTGAGGAAATTATAAATACGATAACCCTGGAATACTCCAAGGTAAAATGCTACAATGGTGTTCCGTGCGCTTACGGAATTAATGGAAAATTAATTATGCACACATTCACTGCCAACAATGATGTGATCAATGATGCCAATATATATTTGTCTTCTAAAGCGATCATCATTTGTTTGGATTGGAAAATGCCGAGGTGATCTCCCAAAAGGCACATAATTAGCATCCTTTTCAGGAACTTGGATGCCATGTTGGTTGCAAAACAAAGTAACCTTTTGAAGAAATGGAACCCACCCATTAGCCCTCAATTGTTGCATTCTATTCCTTGCCACACCAACAAGTGAGAGTGCATTGAGAATATCTTGGTCTCTTCTTTTCAAGCACAAAGACAACTCATTTGTGTATCCAAGAATTGTAACCATCAAGTGTGCACTGAAAATGAAGTCAAATGATTCCAATGCCAAAACCATAGCTCGTATCTTTGGCCAATCAGTCTTTTGTGCAACATCATTTCCAAGGCTTATGAGAACATCAAGGATGGATGGATACATAGTAATAATGTGGGCAACAGTTTTGTAATGAGAGCCCCAACGTGTATCACCGGGCCTAGCTAACCACATCTCTTGATTCAATCCTTGTCCAGTATGTATCTCCCATTATTCAATTGCCTTTAAGATATTCTGGAGATTAACATTTCGAAGCATGTCGTGACGCTTGCAAGAACTAGCAACAATACTTAGCAATAGAGTAACTTGATCAAAGAACCATTCACACTCATCATTTCCCTTAGCAACACTAACACGAACCAACTGGAGTTGATGTGCAAAACAATGAATGTAGTAAGCTGATGGTGAGTCTTTCATGAACAATGTTTTCAGCCCTTTGATCTCTCCTCTCATATTGCTAGCCCCATCATAACCTTGCCCACGGATTTGAGTTATAGCCAAATGGTGACCAACAAGTAAATCATGTATTGCATTTTTAAGTGTTAAGGAAGTAGTATCATCTACATGCACAATTCCAAGAAAGTGTTCACATGGTCTTCCTAACTTATCAACATACTGCAAACAAATAGCTAGTTGTTGTCTATGTGAAACATCAGTTGCCTCATCAGCTAAAATGCAATAGTGGTCATCACCAAGGTCTTCAAGAATTTTCCTTCTTGTTTCCATGGCACAACATTGAATAATTTCTTTTTGGATATCTGAACAAGTCAAGGTGCAATTACGAGGAGCATTATTCAAGACATACTTGTCCACTTCTTCATTATTTGAGGCCAGCCATTCCAAAAGCTGTCACACCACAAAATTTCTATTTTGGGATATGAAGCCTTTTTCTTTAGTTTTTAAAGGTTTTGTTGAAAATAAAATGAATTTGGTTTATGCAATGAAAAATAAATTTATAAAATTATAGAATAGGTTAATGATTTTTAAAGTTGGATATATCCTTGTTATATTTTCACAATTCTCATCGCCATTGTTCATCCCGCATCGCTCTATTTCATCTCCTTGTTATCCTCCAGATCAACAAACCGTCTACATTCATTGAATCTACGACGTTCAGTCAAAAGGAAAGAAAATAAGCATTAAACGTCGAATCAATGCATTTTCCATCATATTTTCCTCTTTCCTTCCTTTCTCCCACCAACCCCACCTCTTCTATAAATACCACCACCTCCCCCACGTCCTCCACACGCCCTCAAACCCACACCACGCCACCAGGCTGCTGCCGCTACTTCCTGTCCTCACGTCCAGCAGCAGAACTGCAACTTGGCATCCATGTTCCCGGCGATCCAGCCAACCAAATACCACCAAATTTCACCAGAATGAGTTCCTCTACAACATATCCAAAGATGACGCCGAGAGTTGACCTGAATCGATGGGAATCTGATTCGCACTGACGACTACTCCCTGTTCTGGATCTGTCCAGCTCATCTGATGGTCATTCTATCCTTTTTCCCATCCAATCCCTTGTCTTTTATGTTGCATAATCGACACCCTGTTGTGTTCCAGCAAGTCTTCTATTCTTTCACCGAAGTATTCCGCTAGATCTCATGGGAACATACCAGGAACACAATGCCACCATGAATTATCGCAGAACGACCTCTTCAAATTCCAACTGGTCGATCTCCTTTTCAGGTGAGCTCAAGCCCAAATCATCATGTCCTTGTCGTGTTCCACATCATTAGACACATTACTGTGAAAATCTTGTCCTGAAATATGCATCCAAACAACGGGAACGTGCATGTTTTCTCACTGTCTGTGCACAACCTTTCTGTGTAATTATCAGAAATACCTGGTTACTTGAATTGCTTATACTTTTTGTTGGTAACTCCGATTTAGGTGATTCTTGCGCCTAAATCTTCGTATCATTGTAATCCATCCAACCATAGTGTTTTTATGACATGTTTATGATGTTTGGTATATTGTATTTAATTGTTTGTGCTTTTATTTTATCGTTAGTTACGTTCTTGCGAATCGATGATGTTGTGGAGAAGTGGTACGAGGATATGAAGACCAAGAGTAAAATACCACTGAGCAGCATTATATGAACAGGCAAGTGTCCTTGATGCATGTTGATCCTATTTCTTTCTCCCTCTAGTTTATTCATGCATTGCGTTTAATATGAAACATATGTGTCATATCATGTTTACTATTTCCTTGTCGCCTGGTTGTGGTAGATGATAGTAGTGTCATGGGTAGATTCATGCTTAGCTCTGTGTTGACGGTCGTCACGGACCAATTTCGACCGTCAATTAGCTCAATAAATAAGAAGTATTGGACATTTCTTACACGCATTTTATTTAAGAATAACCTATTTCCACATGTACCTCTATATTTTAGTGTGCAGGTGGAATAAGGGAGAAATCCAGGTGAAACCATGCCCCAAGGCGACGAAACAACACTTTTACAAACTCGACGTTCGCCGCGGGAATACAAGTCCAAGACAAAAGGCCAAATCTCGTCAAAGTCCAACACAACTAAGGCCAAATGCACCTGGACCAGAGAAGTAGACCCAGAGGGGGAGCCACCTGCCAAAGCCCAGCCCAGGAGGGGCCAGGCACAGGTCGGCCGACCCCCCCTGGCCAGGTCGGTGTTGGTATTTCTTACGTCACAGATAATTCCGCAAGCGCACGGAATACCGTTGTAGCACTTCACCCGGGAGTATTCCAAGGTATCGTATTTGTTTTCCCCAAGGAACGGAGTTATTCTACCGCAGGGCAAGTTCTACCCAAGGACAACCAAGACAACTAGCAAACTAGGATCGAGAGGGTGATTATATCCAGCTTATCCTAGAGGATAGACGAACTCAAGCTCTACTTGTCTACTTCGGGCGCCGGCTTAGGCCTGGTCTGCCAAGCCACTCCGACCTGTAGCTCTACTATGTACCCGAACGTGGAGGGTTCCTTTGGACGGACAGGGCTGTCACTTCCTGCCGCCTACCTCTACAAACCGTGGAGCACACAGCAAACAAAGGTAACCTCTAGTCTAGACACCACGTCTATGCCGTTGATTACTACTCTAACCTCGGCCCAAAGCTGAATTTAGAAGGCTAGAGCACCCCTTGCGGAGCGATGATCCCGTAAACAAGTATAACAGGAATTACGCCTAGAAAAGTAATAATGCTCGCTAGATAAACAATCACCACGTATAAATCACAAAGAGTGTTTACACGCCAAGATAAAGAAATAGAACTAAACCTCCACCAAAGTGGAAGGAGTATTCCTTTCTCTCCCTTGCCCTCTCTCCTATTCTACTAGTGTACAAAAGGCTCTCAGCCTAAGGATTGGAGTGGAGCTCTATTGGAGAGTCTTGCGTCTTGTGGTGTGTATTGAGAGGGAGGGGTGCCCCTTTATTTATAGCCTTGGAAGGTCGGCAACTTTGAGGCGGTTCCCGAGGTCGGTGACATTTAATGCAGGGGGAACCGACCTCCAGAAGTCGGTGATAAACCGCCATAGAAAGGTGGGCCAGGGGGGCCTCCCTGGCAGGTCGGCCGACCTGGCCAGAGGGGGTCGGCCGACCTGGCCTGGGCCCCTCTGGTCCTGGGCCTTCTCTGGCTCTTTCCTCTGGCTATGTGTGCGCCCAATCCACGTGCATTGGTTGGTCTTGAAGCCTGATTCTGTGGTTTTGGGCTTTTGAACTAAGTTCTTCAGTCAGGGGAAAATCCGTCGATTGCAAAGTCCACGTTTAGTGCATGTTTTCCCCTGTTTTTGTATGGATTGCACCTGTACTTCATAATTCACCAAGACTAGTGGAATTTGTTAGAAATAAACCCTATGTCTACGCTTGGTGATGGTGTTAGGTTCAAAAAGGTGCATAAAGTTGACGGTAAAAATGGGTCGTAAGGACCGTCAACAAGATCCCCCACACTTAGTTCTTTGCTCGTCCTCGAGTAAAGCTATGAGTGGAATTTGGGGAGGACTCATCCCCTTTGATGAATGAAACCTGCACACAAGCTATTACAAGCCACACCTTTTTACCTGCGAACATGATGGTGGCTAACATGTATTCTTGGATGATTGAAAAGTGGAACGGTTCATGACTCAAATCACCTCGCTTTCATCCACTAAGTACCTTGGGGTTTTTGAAAGAGTTTTGAAAAATATAAACAACATAGCTCTTGCTCCTCTATTGATTCTCTCGGATCGCTCAAAAAGTGTATTTTTTCTTACCAAAGCATTATCTTGCCTCTTTTGTCCTACTTCTAAGGCGTGTATGTGGAGCTCAAGGTAGGGATCGAGAGGCATACTTGTATCACAAATATTGCTGAACCAAAACAAATATTGCTGCAACTTGGCATCCATGTTCCCGGCGATCCAGCCAACCAAATACCACCAAATTTCACCAGAATGAGTTCCTCTACAACATATCCAAAGATGACGCCGAGAGTTGACCTGAATCGATGGGAATCTGATTCGCACTGACGACTACTCCCTGTTCTGGATCTGTCCAGCTCATCTGATGGTCATTCTATCCTTTTTCCCATCCAATCCCTTGTCTTTTATGTTGCATAATCGACACCCTGTTGTGTTCCAGCAAGTCTTCTATTCTTTCACCGAAGTATTCCGCTAGATCTCATGGGAACATACCAGGAACACAATGCCACCATGAATTATCGCAGAACGACCTCTTCAAATTCCAACTGGTCGATCTCCTTTTCAGGTGAGCTCAAGCCCAAATCATCATGTCCTTGTCGTGTTCCACATCATTAGACACATTACTGTGAAAATCTTGTCCTGAAATATGCATCCAAACAACGGGAACGTGCATGTTTTCTCACTGTCTGTGCACAACCTTTCTGTGTAATTATCAGAAATACCTGGTTACTTGAATTGCTTATACTTTTTGTTGGTAACTCCGATTTAGGTGATTCTTGCGCCTAAATCTTCGTATCATTGTAATCCATCCAACCATAGTGTTTTTATGACATGTTTATGATGTTTGGTATATTGTATTTAATTGTTTGTGCTTTTATTTTATCGTTAGTTACGTTCTTGCGAATCGATGATGTTGTGGAGAAGTGGTACGAGGATATGAAGACCAAGAGTAAAATACCACTGAGCAGCATTATATGAACAGGCAAGTGTCCTTGATGCATGTTGATCCTATTTCTTTCTCCCTCTAGTTTATTCATGCATTGCGTTTAATATGAAACATATGTGTCATATCATGTTTACTATTTCCTTGTCGCCTGGTTGTGGTAGATGATAGTAGTGTCATGGGTAGATTCATGCTTACCTCTGTGTTGACGGTCGTCACGGACCAATTTCGACCGTCAATTAGCTCAATAAATAAGAAGTATTGGACATTTCTTACACGCATTTTATTTAAGAATAACCTATTTCCACATGTACCTCTATATTTTAGTGTGCAGGTGGAATAAGGGAGAAATCCAGGTGAAACCATGCCCCAAGGCGACGAAACAACACTTTTACAAACTCGACGTTCGCCGCGGGAATACAACTCCAAGACAAAAGGCCAAATCTCGTCAAAGTCCAACACAACTAAGGCCAAATGCACCTGGACCAGAGAAGTAGACCCAGAGGGGGAGCCACCTGCCAAAGCCCAGCCCAGGAGGGGCCAGGCACAGGTCGGCCGACCCCCCCTGGCCAGGTCGGTGTTGGTATTTCTTACGTCACAGATAATTCCGCAAGCGCACGGAATACCGTTGTAGCACTTCACCCGGGAGTATTCCAAGGTATCGTATTTGTTTTCCCCAAGGAACGGAGTTATTCTACCGCAGGGCAAGTTCTACCCAAGGACAACCAAGACAACTAGCAAACTAGGATCGAGAGGGTGATTATATCCAGCTTATCCTAGAGGATAGACGAACTCAAGCTCTACTTGTCTACTTCGGGCGCCGGCTTAGGCCTGGTCTGCCAAGCCACTCCGACCTGTAGCTCTACTATGTACCCGAACGTGGAGGGTTCCTTTGGACGGACAGGGCTGTCACTTCCTACCGCCTACCTCTACAAACCGTGGAGCACACAGCAAACAAAGGTAACCTCTAGCCTAGACACCACGTCTATGCCGTTGATTACTACTCTAACCTCGGCCCAAAGCTGAATTTAGAAGGCTAGAGCACCCCTTGCGGAGCGATGATCCCGTAAACAAGTATAACAGGAATTACGCCTAGAAAAGTAATAATGCTCGCTAGATAAACAATCACCACGTATAAATCACAAAGAGTGTTTACACGCCAAGATAAAGAAATAGAACTAAACCTCCACCAAAGTGGAAGGAGTATTCCTTTCTCTCCCTTGCCCTCTCTCCTATTCTACTAGTGTACAAAAGGCTCTCAGCCTAAGGATTGGAGTGGAGCTCTATTGGAGAGTCTTGCGTCTTGTGGTGTGTATTGAGAGGGAGGGGTGCCCCTTTATTTATAGCCTTGGAAGGTCGGCAACTTTGAGGCGGTTCCCGAGGTCGGTGACATTTAATGCAGGGGGAACCGACCTCCAGAAGTCGGTGATAAACCGCCATAGAAAGGTGGGCCAGGGGGGCCTCCCTGGCAGGTCGGCCGACCTGGCCAGAGGGGGTGGTCGGCCGACCTGGCCTGGGCCCCTCTGGTCCTGGGCCTTCTCTGGCTCTTTCCTCTGGCTATGTGTGCGCCCAATCCACGTGCATTGGTTGGTCTTGAAGCCTGATTCTGTGGTTTTGGGCTTTTGAACTAAGTTCTTCAGTCAGGGGAAAATCCGTCGATTGCAAAGTCCACGTTTAGTGCATGTTTTCCCCTGTTTTTGTATGGATTGCACCTGTACTTCATAATTCACCAAGACTAGTGGAATTTGTTAGAAATAAACCCTATGTCTACGCTTGGTGATGGTGTTAGGTTCAAAAAGGTGCATAAAGTTGACGGTAAAAATGGGTCGTAAGGACCGTCAACAAGATCCCCCACACTTAGTTCTTTGCTCGTCCTCGAGTAAAGCTATGAGTGGAATTTGGGGAGGACTCATCCCCTTTGATGAATGAAACCTGCACACAAGCTATTACAAGCCACACCTTTTTACCTGCGAACATGATGGTGGCTAACATGTATTCTTGGATGATTGAAAAGTGGAACGGTTCATGACTCAAATCACCTCGCTTTCATCCACTAAGTACCTTGGGGTTTTTGAAAGAGTTTTGAAAAATATAAACAACATAGCTCTTGCTCCTCTATTGATTCTCTCGGATCGCTCAAAAAGTGTATTTTTTCTTACCAAAGCATTATCTTGCCTCTTTTGTCCTACTTCTAAGGCGTGTATGTGGAGCTCAAGGTAGGGATCGAGAGGCATACTTGTATCACAAATATTGCTGAACCAAAAGAAAGGATCCACGGAGAATTCAAGTCATACAACCTTGATCAAGAAGTGCATGTGTGGATGGATGTGTGGATGTTTATATGTGACGACTCCTTTATTGGATTTTACCTCTCTTTGTTTTGTATTTCTGAGACATGGCTAACATTTTTCTTTCTTTTCTTTTTCATGCTCTGTACATGAGCATTTTCTTCTTCTTTTTTTTTCTTGCTCATCTTTTTGTGAGTCTTCTTTTTCTTTTGCAGAGCCATGTCCCTCTTTTGTTTATTTTGAGAGAGAGAGGTAAAATGGGGTAAAAGTGAGGAGTGTCTTTATTTGGACGGGTGGATGTGCTAACTCCCGGTGTAGGAGTTTTAGCAATTTTGGTGGATCGTGTACGTGATCTTGATCAAGAGAGCATGACAAGTATCTCATTAGGGTCACAAAATTTTGGAAAAGCTCATTGCAACACAAGCAGCATATGTGTGTAAGTTTGAAAATTGTGATCAACATATGGCATTGGTAGGAAATCATATACCAAGAGAGGAGCAGCGAGCCATGCTATTTTATCTTTTTGAAATAAAATTCCCAAGGACTTTGTAGATTGAGCAAAAGATCATTTCATCGAACCATATCACACTCGCCAATTATCTAGAAAAACATGGGTTCCTATGGATAGGTTGTTCACAAGCAAGTGGTAATGAAGCGAGTAATAACAAGTGTGCAAGTTCATGTTGAGAACAAAAAGGGAGAGCATTGGGATTCATAAGGATGTAAGTAAAAGAAATTTTTCCCCAGTTTTTAATTGGTCAAGTTTTATTTAATTTTCGCGTCTCAGAAAGAACTTGACAGATAATGTAGGCGAAAAGGGAGTGTGGGAAACAAACTTAAGTAGCAGGGGAAAGCAGAGGACCAGAGGGACCCACCAGGGGTCGGCCGACCTGGTCAGTTGGGGTCGGCCGACCTGGTGTGGCCCCTTCTGGTGCCCAAATTTTGCACAATTGTTGGTGTTGTCCTTCTCGTGATGTTTCTGAGTGATTTGCTCGAGTTTGTTTCTGTTTTCGCGATGTATCCCCCCCACACTTGCCTTTTTGCCTGTTTCCTTCAAAATAGACAAAGATATTTGGAAACACAAATTGCTCTACCGGTATGGAAGCCCGGGGAGCACTAATTTGATTGCATTTAATAATTAGACAGGCGTATTACAAATTTGAGGAAACTAAAAATGATGAAAGGAATTAAGATGCGCCCTAAGGTCTAATCTTTATTCTATCTTAGCCTTTTCGGCTTCTCTCAGCTTTTTCTTCTCTTCTTCGATCAGCTCTAAAGCGAGATCAAATTGCGCCCACCCTCCAGTGAGGGTCTTGATGAGGTCTTCATCCTTCTTCTTTTCCTTCAAGAGGTCTTCGTAGAGGTTCTGGAGCATCAATCTTTCTCGTTTGACACGTGTCACCTCTTGTCGGAGTTCCCTAATCATGCGGGTAGCGTTGTCTATAGTCTCCTCTCCATAAGGATTCTTCCTCTTGGTTTTGTCGACTGAGATGACGGACGAATCACTTCCTTGATCGCTCATGGTGTAGGAGGTGAAAGGGATGAAGAGATGGGATGGGAAAAGAGATATATATAGGGGGTTTTCTCCATCCCAGGCGCGCTCGACAAGGTTTTTCTTTCCAAAGCAGCAGGAAGAAGAAAAGGAAAGATGAGGTGGCCGATTTGGCGAAAAATGGGAGGCAGAGGAGCTAGGGGGGCGTCGGCCGACCCCCCTTCCCTGGGTCGGCCGACCTGCTGTGGGACCCTCTGGTCCCTTTCTTTTTCTGGTTGATTTCTTGCTATATTTATTTGAAGGAAAGTGCTACTACGGGTGATAAAACAAATCAGAGGATATCATGATAAAGATTCTAAATTAATCAAGTGCATGACATCAAACTCTTTATTCGTATCGGGCTCAAAATAAATTTTTAGACGCTGGCCATTTACCTTGAATACTTTACCTTCGTCGTCTTGGAGTGTGATTGCTCCGTGTGGCGAAGTTTCAATAACCGTGTATGGCCCGTCCCATTTGCTTCTTAATTTTCCGTGCCCGAATAGTTTCACTCGTGAGTTGAATAGCAAGACTTTGTCTCCAACTTTGAATTCTTTTACTCTTATTCTTTTATCGTGCCACCGTTTAGTTCTCTCCTTATAAATGGCTGAGTTGTGGTAAGCTTTGTCTCTCCATTCTTCCAACTCAGCTATCTCCATTTTTCTCTTCCATCCGGCACCTCGAAGGTCCATATTCCATTTTCTAATGGCCCAATATGCTCGATGTTCCAACTCGATGGGTAAATGGCATGTTTTTCCATATACGAGTTGGTATGGTGACATGCCTATGGGTGTCTTGTATGCTGTCCGGTATGCCCATAGTGCATCGGGTAGCTTGCTTTTCCATGACTTCCCCATTTCTAACACGGTCTTTTGCAGGATCCGTTTGATTTGCTTGTTTGAAGTCTCGGCCTGCCCACTTGTTTGAGGATGGTATGGAGTGGCTATGTTGTGTCGTGCTCCAAGTTCTCTAAGGAAGCTTCGGAAGGTCTTATCAATGAAATGAGACCCTCCGTCGCTTATCACTAGTCTCGGTGTTCCAAATCTTGGGAAGATAATCTCATGGAACATCCGGCGAGCGTGCTTTGAGTCGGCAGCTCGGCATGGCATTGCCTCTACCCATTTAGACACGTAGTCGACTGCCACCAAGATGTATTCACAGTCTTGTGACTTGGGGAATGGCCCCATGAAGTCGATGCCCCATACGTCGAAGAGTTCGACTTGTAAATTGAAGTTGAGGGGCATTGCATCCCTTGCCGTGATGCCTCCAAATCTTTGACATTGTGGGCATCGTCTGACGAATTCTTTTGTGTCTTCGTACATTGTTGGCCAAAAGAAACCACTTTGCCATATCTTGGCCTGAGTACGAAACACTCCATGGTGTCCCCCGTATGGAGCTGAATGACATTTCTCGATGATTTGTGTGCTCTCGGGTGTCGGCACACATCTTCTGAGCAGTCCATCGGCGCAGACACGGTAAAGGAAGGGCTCACTCCAAAGGTGACGACGACTCTCATAGATGAGTCGTCTCTTGTTTTCTCCCGGTGGTACGTACCCCGTCACTATGAAGTTCACAATGTCGGCGTACCACGGATGTGAGTCCTTGACGTGGAGTAGCATGTCGTCGCGCAAGAAGTCATTGATGGGTAATTCCTGCGGGTTAGTGAATTGCATGCGCGACAAATGATCCGCTACAGAATTTTCTACTCCTTTCTTATCACGGATTTCTAAATCAAACTATTGGAGCAGAAGAATCCATCTTATCAAACGGGGTTTAGCATCTTTCTTAGAGAGCAAAAATTTCAAAGCAGCATGATCGGTGTAAACGATAACTTTTGCTCCAGCTAAGTAAGATCTAAACTTATCAAAAGCAAAAACAACAGCAAGGAGCTCTTTTTCAGTGGTAGTATAATTCAACTGAGCTCCAGACAGAGTTTTGCTAGCATAAGAAATTGCATGATGCTTCTTATCTCTAGTTTGACCAAGAACAGCCCCCACAGCAAAGTCGCTAGCATCACACATAATTTCAAACGGAAGCGTCCAATCAGGGGGTTGGATGATTGGAGCGGAGATGAGTGCATTTTTGAGAGTATTGAAAGCATTCATGCATTCATCAGTGAAATTAAAGGGTGCATCTTTTGCAAGCAAATTTGTAAGGGGTCTAGCAATTTGAGAGAAATCTTTGATAAAACGGCGATAGAACCCCGCATGTCCAAGAAAACTGCGAACACCCTTAATATTAACGGGCGGTGGAAGCTTTTCTATAACTTCTAATTTCGCCTTGTCCACCTCTATCCCTCTTTCAGAAATCAAGTGCCCAAGGACTATGCCTTCTCTAACCATAAAGTGGCATTTCTCCCAATTGAGCACTAAGTCCTTTTCTTGACAAAGTTGCAAGACTTTGTCTAAATTTTCTAAACAATGATCGAAGGTTTTCCCATAGACAGAGAAATCATCCATAAAAACCTCCATAATCTCTTCGATCATGTCAGAAAAGATAGACATCATGCATCGTTGAAAAGAAGCAGGCGCATTACATAGCCCAAAAGACATTCGACGATAAGCATAAGTTCCGTAAGGGCATGTAAAAGTCGTCTTACTCTGATCGTCGGGATGGATGGGAATTTGATGATATCCCGAATACCCATCAAGGAAACAAAAGAAAGAATGATTTGCCAGCCGTTCCAACATCTCATCGATGAAGGGCAGTGGAAAATGATCTTTCTTTGTAGCCTTGTTAAGTTTTCGGTAATCGATGCACATTCTCCACCCCGTGACGGTTCGTTGAGGGATTAATTCATCCTTGTCGTTATGAACGACCGTCATTCCTTCCTTCTTGGGCACAACCTGCACTGGGCTCACCCACTCGCTGTGTGGAACAGGATAGATAATACCAGCATGCAAAAGTTTTAAGACCTCTTTCTTAACGACTTCCCTCATTGCATTGTTCAGCCTTCGTTGAGGTTCCCTAGAAGGTGTGCTATCGGGATCTATGGGAATGCGATGGGTGCAAAGAGCAGGGCTGATTCCCTTGAGGTCTCCTAGCGAGTAGCCAAGAACGGAGCGACGTTTCTCTAACACGGCTAAGAGCTTAGCGGTTTCTTCCTCCGAAAGCTTGTCACTTATGATGACGGGTGTTTCGGGGTTTTCGTGAAGAAAAGCGTAGCGTAAGCCGGGTGGGAGTGCTTTGAGCTCTATGGGAGGTGGCGGCGAGGCTAAGGTTTCGGGCAGCTCAAAGGTTTCTTCCGAATCGTCTTCTTCTAAAACAAAATTGAGAGCATCTTCTTCCAAGGACGATTCGGGGGTTTCATGAAGAAAAACTGCGATAACCTCCTCTATACAATCGTCTACTTCGGGGGACTCCTCGGCAAAAGTATTCAGCGTATGAACGATAGGGATAGAAAAAGGTTCCTTGACGAGGGTGAAGTCAAGGGTTCCAGAAGGCGATATTTTTGAGAAAAGCTTTTCTATGGGATGGCCTACAAGAACATCAAAATCCAAAACCCCGAAGACGTGAAAATCCAGCGATACTTCGGCATCATCGTGCTTAATGCAGACGTCTCTAACGATCCCCAAACCCTCAAAGAAGTGCCCCGGAGAGGTTCTAAGGAGTTTGCTAGTGGGTGCCCAAACTTCGTTCCCAAACATGGTTAAAGCAAAAGATTCGGACATGATGTTGGCACCCACTAAAGGATTATAGAGAACATCTACCTTTGATCCCCGAATTGAGCTTTGAATGGTTGAGGTAGGATGTTCAAAACGAATAGTATCGGAAGAAAACTCATTTTCTCTCAACCATTCATCGCTTATGATCAATGTCAACTCCCGAATGGTTTCCAAAAGAAAATCTTTTTCTAAAGGTTCGGGGGTTGGTGCAGGGAGTCTTGGCCTCTTTTGATAAGAGTAGTTCGAGGAGTCTCCAAAATTTTCAAAAATTTCTTCCTCGAACTCAAATGGGAACTCAAGAGGTTCATCATCCTCTATCATTGTTCTTGTGTTAGATGGGGACTCGATTGTTGGTTCTACCATTGTAGGCACCAATTGTTGTGTTTCTTGCACAACGAGTTCCTCATCTTTTGACTCCGGCTCAACTAGTAAATCAGCGGAAAAAGGAGTGTTTTCCACAATGCGATCCAAAAGTTCGTGTGCTTCCGCTATGGTCTTATGAGTAAAAGATCCACCAGCGGCCGTGTCAAGATAAAGTGCGGTATCGCTGCTCAATCCCGAATAAAAATGTTGTAATAAAACGGGTTCGGGGAGCAACAATTCAGGTCCGGAGTCTGTTAATGAACAGAACCAAATCCATGATGCACTCAAGGTTTCCTCTTTTTCTTGACGAAAGTTAATTATTTCCGCTCGTAGAGAAGTGATACGGGATACGGGGAAGAACGCTAGACAAAATTTGTCTCGCAATTCTTTCCAATCACCGTTCACTCTCTTAGCGGTGTAAGTGTACCATTGCTTCGCCCTCTCATTGAGAGAGAAGGGAAAAAATTTCCACTTCAACGTTTCTTGTGTCATGCCATGGATCGATCGGCATGAACACAAATGCTCAAACTCTCGCAAGTGTTCATAAGGATTTTCATGTTTAAAACCCGAAAAGGATAAACCTCTTATCATCAAAATGTAATCAGGGGAAAACTCATAGCCAAATGAAGAAATGGGTTGTGATGATGATGGTGGCTCTAAGAGCTCGCCCCGTGGAGTGGAAAAAGATTGGATGGTGGGTTGTGACTCCATGAAATGTTTTTGTGAGTTTTTTAATTTAAGGGAAATAAAAACAGAACGGTAAGTAAGATAGATTACGAGGGCAAACTTAATTTGCAATAGAGATATCAACCGTTCCCCGGCAACGGCGCCAGAAATGCTTGTTGGTATTTCTTACGTCACAGATAATTCCGCAAGCGCACGGAATACCGTTGTAGCACTTCACCCGGGAGTATTCCAAGGTATCGTATTTGTTTTCCCCAAGGAACGGAGTTATTCTACCGCAGGGCAAGTTCTACCCAAGGACAACCAAGACAACTAGCAAACTAGGATCGAGAGGGTGATTATATCCAGCTTATCCTAGAGGATAGACGAACTCAAGCTCTACTTGTCTACTTCGGGCGCCGGCTTAGGCCTGGTCTGCCAAGCCACTCCGACCTGTAGCTCTACTATGTACCCGAACGTGGAGGGTTCCTTTGGACGGACAGGGCTGTCACTTCCTGCCGCCTACCTCTACAAACCGTGGAGCACACAGCAAACAAAGGTAACCTCTAGCCTAGACACCACGTCTATGCCGTTGATTACTACTCTAACCTCGGCCCAAAGCTGAATTTAGAAGGCTAGAGCACCCCTTGCGGAGCGATGATCCCGTAAACAAGTATAACAGGAATTACGCCTAGAAAAGTAATAATGCTCGCTAGATAAACAATCACCACGTATAAATCACAAAGAGTGTTTACACGCCAAGATAAAGAAATAGAACTAAACCTCCACCAAAGTGGAAGGAGTATTCCTTTCTCTCCCTTGCCCTCTCTCCTATTCTACTAGTGTACAAAAGGCTCTCAGCCTAAGGATTGGAGTGGAGCTCTATTGGAGAGTCTTGCGTCTTGTGGTGTGTATTGAGAGGGAGGGGTGCCCCTTTATTTATAGCCTTGGAAGGTCGGCAACTTTGAGGCGGTTCCCGAGGTCGGTGACATTTAATGCAGGGGGAACCGACCTCCAGAAGTCGGTGATAAACCGCCATAGAAAGGTGGGCCAGGGGGGCCTCCCTGGCAGGTCGGCCGACCTGGCCAGAGGGGTGGTCGGCCGACCTGGCCTGGGCCCCTCTGGTCCTGGGCCTTCTCTGGCTCTTTCCTCTGGCTATGTGTGCGCCCAATCCACGTGCATTGGTTGGTCTTGAAGCCTGATTCTGTGGTTTTGGGCTTTTGAACTAAGTTCTTCAGTCAGGGGAAAATCCGTCGATTGCAAAGTCCACGTTTAGTGCATGTTTTCCCCTGTTTTTGTATGGATTGCACCTGTACTTCATAATTCACCAAGACTAGTGGAATTTGTTAGAAATAAACCCTATGTCTACGCTTGGTGATGGTGTTAGGTTCAAAAAGGTGCATAAAGTTGACGGTAAAAATGGGTCGTAAGGACCGTCAACAAGATCCCCCACACTTAGTTCTTTGCTCGTCCTCGAGTAAAGCTATGAGTGGAATTTGGGGAGGACTCATCCCCTTTGATGAATGAAACCTGCACACAAGCTATTACAAGCCACACCTTTTTACCTGCGAACATGATGGTGGCTAACATGTATTCTTGGATGATTGAAAAGTGGAACGGTTCATGACTCAAATCACCTCGCTTTCATCCACTAAGTACCTTGGGGTTTTTGAAAGAGTTTTGAAAAATATAAACAACATAGCTCTTGCTCCTCTATTGATTCTCTCGGATCGCTCAAAAAGTGTATTTTTTCTTACCAAAGCATTATCTTGCCTCTTTTGTCCTACTTCTAAGGCGTGTATGTGGAGCTCAAGGTAGGGATCGAGAGGCATACTTGTATCACAAATATTGCTGAACCAAAAGAAAGGATCCACGGAGAATTCAAGTCATACAACCTTGATCAAGAAGTGCATGTGTGGATGGATGTGTGGATGTTTATATGTGACGACTCCTTTATTGGATTTTACCTCTCTTTGTTTTGTATTTCTGAGACATGGCTAACATTTTTCTTTCTTTTCTTTTTCATGCTCTGTACATGAGCATTTTCTTCTTTTTTTTTTTTTCTTGCTCATCTTTTTGTGAGTCTTCTTTTTCTTTTGCAGAGCCATGTCCCTCTTTTGTTTATTTTGAGAGAGAGAGGTAAAATGGGGTAAAAGTGAGGAGTGTCTTTATTTGGACGGGTGGATGTGCTAACTCCCGGTGTAGGAGTTTTAGCAATTTTGGTGGATCGTGTACGTGATCTTGATCAAGAGAGCATGACAAGTATCTCATTAGGGTCACAAAATTTTGGAAAAGCTCATTGCAACACAAGCAGCATATGTGTGTAAGTTTGAAAATTGTGATCAACATATGGCATTGGTAGGAAATCATATACCAAGAGAGGAGCAGCGAGCCATGCTATTTTATCTTTTTGAAATAAAATTCCCAAGGACTTTGTAGATTGAGCAAAAGATCATTTCATCGAACCATATCACACTCGCCAATTATCTAGAAAAACATGGGTTCCTATGGATAGGTTGTTCACAAGCAAGTGGTAATGAAGCGAGTAATAACAAGTGTGCAAGTTCATGTTGAGAACAAAAAGGGAGAGCATTGGGATTCATAAGGATGTAAGTAAAAGAAATTTTTCCCCAGTTTTTAATTGGTCAAGTTTTATTTAATTTTCGCGTCTCAGAAAGAACTTGACAGATAATGTAGGCGAAAAGGGAGTGTGGGAAACAAACTTAAGTAGCAGGGGAAAGCAGAGGACCAGAGGGACCCACCAGGGGTCGGCCGACCTGGTCAGTTGGGGTCGGCCGACCTGGTGTGGCCCCTTCTGGTGCCCAAATTTTGCACAATTGTTGGTGTTGTCCTTCCCGTGATGTTTCTGAGTGATTTGCTCGAGTTTGTTTCTGTTTTCGCGATGTATCCCCCCCACACTTGCCTTTTTGCCTGTTTCCTTCAAATAGACAAAGATATTTGGAAACACAAATTGCTCTACCGGTATGGAAGCCCGGGGAGCACTAATTTGATTGCATTTAATAATTAGACAGGCGTATTACAAATTTGAGGAAACTGAAAATGATGAAAGGAATTAAGATGCGCCCTAAGGTCTAATCTTTATTCTATCTTAGCCTTTTCGGCTTCTCTCAGCTTTTTCTTCTCTTCTTCGATCAGCTCTAAAGCGAGATCAAATTGCGCCCACCCTCCAGTGAGGGTCTTGATGAGGTCTTCATCCTTCTTCTTTTCCTTCAAGAGGTCTTCGTAGAGGTTCTGGAGCATCAATCTTTCTCGTTTGACACGTGTCACCTCTTGTAGTGATACCCTTTTGTGGGAAGGTTTCCGAGGACGCCAACTCTCATCTCCAACAATTCCTAGAAATATGCAACACGTCAGGCACGGGAGAAGGCAATCAAGATGCTATCAAGCTCCGTTTGTTTCCGCTCTCCCTCCTTGGGAAAGCGAAACAATGGTTCTATGCAAACCGCGCCAATATTGACACTTGGGACAAATGTTCTACGGCGTTACTCGCTAAGTTCTTCCCGATGGGCAAAACCAATGCTCTTCGTGAAAGAATTGCAAGCTTCCAGCAAGCAACAAATGAATCCATATCCGAGGCATGGGAAAGGCTCCAAGAATACACATCAGCCTGCCCACACCATGGGATGGAAGAATGGCTCATTCTTCAACACTTTTACAACGGGTTAACACCAACAGCCCGTGGACATATGGATGCCGCTGCTGGAGGAGCCTTCTTCTCCAAAACCGTTACTCAAGCAAAAGATCTTATAGAGAAGATGGTCTCCAATCAAGGGTGGAGCGATGATCGACTCCAAACACGCTCAAAAGGCATCCACCCTGTCAAGGAAGTGGACATGTTGTCCGCCAAACTTGACCTTCTCATGAAGCGTCTGGATGAACACACTTCAAGTGGTAGTGTTCGTGCATTGGACTCACACATGACGTGTGAGGAATGCGGGGATACGGGCCATATGGGGAAGAATTGCCCCCACACCCAAGAAGATGCGTTCTACATGAACAACAACAACGGGTATCGCCCAAACGGAGGTCAAGGATATAATCAAAATCAAAATAGAGGTAACAATTTTCCTGGTTTTTACAATAATCAGCCCTCTTTGAAAGATTTGGTTCTTGGCCAAGCTAAAATTAATGAATCAATCAACAAAAAGCTTGCTGCCAACGATAAAGTTTTAGAAAATATAGATTCACAGTTAGAAGGTTTTTCCTCTGCTTTCAAAAATCAACTGAGCTTTAATAAAATGATAGAAACTCAAATAGCTCAGCTTGCTGCTCTCGTTCCTTCTGCTAATTCCGGGCAGATTCCTGGGCAACCAGAATCTCCCATTGAAAAAGTTAACGTTATCACTACGAGAGGGGAAATGTTCTCTCGTAAGACTAACCATGCAGGGGAGAACAGGCAAGTAAGAGAAGAACCTTCTACAATAAAAGGTGATCCAGGCTTTCCAGTAATCCCTTGTGCAATCAAGAGATTCCACTTCAACTACGCACTGTGCGACCTTGGGGCCAGCGTGAGCATTATGCCCAAGGCAATCTTCGAGCAATTAAAGTACAAGTTCCTCACGCCAACAGCGATGCGGCTACAATTGGCCGACTCATCCTTTCACTTTCCAATGGGGATTGCGGAAGATGTGCCGGTATTCATAAGAGGCCACACCGTCCCGGTGAACTTTGTGGTGCTGGACATGGATATTGACAAGGAAACGCCCCTCATCTTGGGACGTCCCTTCCTTAGCACCACAAAGGCCCAAATTGATGTTGGAGTTGGAGAAATCCGCCTCTACATCAATGGGAAGGAGGAAAAGTTCGAGTTCCAACCCCGAAAAGAACAATGCTCGATGATCAAGATCAAGTATGGGCCAAACCCCTCAAACATCAAAGAAGTTGAAGTGACCCCGAGAAAGACGGATAGTCTCATTGCTCTTTGGAAGCAAATTGACAAACGTGAGAACCCGTCATGGTACCAACCCAAGAAGCCCGCAACAACAAGGCCGGGGTTATGGGTCAAGAAATCGACCCCTCAAATTGAGAAGCCACCAACACAACCCAAGATCAAACAAATGTGGCAAGTAAAGAAGGTGCAGCCATCTTCATCCTCTTCTCCAAGGACGGGGCCGGCACCTCAAGAATGAAACGCATGGAGAAGTCCTTGCTCGCCGGACTTAAAACGGCGAAGCCCTGGACCGACCGGTTAATCGGCGTTATCATTTTCTCTTCATTTCTTTTTGATTTCTTTTTAAAAAAATTTATACACTTTTCCAAAAAAAATCACCATTTGCATTTTTCCAAAACCACCTTGCATTTTATTCTTCCCTCACAAAGTTTTATTTGGATTTTCTTTTTTTCCGCCAGCATACTTATTTTCATCTCGCCATGCATACAAAAATTAATCTCCAAAAATATTTGGTTCTTCAAAACTTTTTCACTCTTTTGTGCAAGGTTTTGGAGTACCTCTGTACCACTACAATAAATTTTCCACATGTTGGGATTTTTCCGACACTTTCTCTCTTCTAGTTTCAATTTTTCCGAAAACCATTTGAATTTCGAGGCATGATTTTATTTGGAAATCTTTCTGAGCAATATTTCCGAGGATTTACTGGACATAGCAGCCAAGGTCATGAACCATATGACCGTTGGAGGCCATGGGCCAAGAGGGGGAGCAAGTGGGCCCCACAGGGGGTCGGCCGACCCCCATTTTTCAGGTCGGCCGACCTGTGGCAGCCACTGCTGCCCCCCATCTTTTTCCCAACGGTCATATTCCCCCTCCAACGTTCCAAAATGGCTACATTTCGTGCTATAAATTGGGGTGGCCGGGCAGAAGTGTTCTCCCCCTCACACACACTCATTTCATTCCTCTTTCACTTCACTCTCTTGCTCACAAGGTTCTCCTTTGCTCTCACTTTGTGCTTGCCTCAAAATTCTGCATAAAAAACTCCTCTCCCTCTGTTCTTTTAGTTTGTGCTTTGATTTGTTTTTGTTTGTTTTTTCGAGTTGCGATTTTCTTGCTCACAAGAACAACCGACGGTTTCGCCGATTCAATTTTCCCTAACATAACCCGTTCGGAGTTTTTGTTCTTGTGTTCTTGCTCTCCTCGCTGCAGCCATGTCGGGAGCGAAGCGGCTGTACGGATCGTTGAAGAAGTCCCTAAGCTCAAGCTCAAGTCCAAGCTCTTCACGCCGAAGCACGCGCGCGCGCCCCGTGGTCGAACCACCGCCAAGTCCACCACATGCAGCCGAAGAAGAGAGCAACAACGAGCATCATCTCCTCGCCGACACCGACCTCGACTTGGTGGGCGAGCACGAGACGAACGCCTACGCACTTCTTCAAAACCGTATCTTTGCTCCTACGCGAGCATTTGACACGGAGCTGCTGCAACAAACAGGTATGGATGCTGAATTTTCTCGAGTATTCAAAGCTATAGGGTGGAAAGATTTTGCTAGTGTACACGAGCCGGGTTCCCGCTTGCTTACACTTCAGTTTTTATGCACCCTACGAGTAGTAGATGAAGGTATTACTTTTTGGTTTTTCCGGGAAGAATACCGTTTGAAATGGAAGGACCTTAGCATGATACTCGGCTTTAATACTCGCTGCAATGTTGATATTGATAATGCCCTTCCTGATTTTTCAAAGCTTGCATTTTGGGAAAGGATTACGGGTTTTTCAACTTGTGTGCAGCCTAGAACTAATCACATCCATCACCCTACTTTGCGCTTTTTGCACATGTGGATTGGCATCACTCTTTTTCCTAGGAGTGATATTAGAGTTGTGCGCGAGGATGAAATGAAAATTCTTTATGCTATGGTTGAGAAAATTAAGATTTCTCCTGTGCAATACATGATTCACCAATGGCTAGATAATTTTGGGATGATAGGACCTATCGAGTGCACTTCGTTGATTACACGTATCGCTGCAGGAGTAGGTGCTTTGCATGATGCTAATGTTGAATATATTGATATTCCTCGCATGCTCATAAACAAAGATTATCTTATTCGCGGTCATACACTTAAGCGTGGTCCAAATGATTCCCTCATATTTTATTTTGTCGGGTATACAAACGAGTTTCGGTTACCTAACCCGGATCTTCGCTTGTATACTTGCAAAAATCTAACCATTGAGCTCCAAGAAATGGAGAGTGCGCGCAGGAGTATTTCTTCTCGCAGGAGGACGCGCAGGTCGGAGCAGCCATCAAGTTCCGAGGCACCCACACCGCAGCCCATGGCTCATGGCGGCCCGGGGTATGGTCACACCGGGTATTTTCCCGGTGTATACTCAGCCCCGCCACCGCACATGGCCGGGGGCTCGGCGTGGCAAACCTCGGGGCATGACCCAAGGATGTTCACTCCGCAACAACAATGGGAGGAACACTCCTCCGACTCTGGTGCGACTCAAGGTTTCCACCTTGAGCAAGCAATGAACAACCTCTCCGAGCAAATGGGAAGGCTCGAGACCACGGCGGAAGACACTCAATACGCGCTGAATCAACACATCCTACAAACCCATCAGTGGCAAGAACGCACCGACACCCAGCTCACCAACCTCACCAACATGACGGAGCGGGGACAAGCCGATCTTTCGGCTTACTTTCGCCACATGGGGTTCAATCCACCAAACCCATGAGCAAGAACAAGCTTGGGGGGGAGACACCATGCCCCCCGCTAAGGTATCATGTATCGCAACTTGTATCCTTTTCCTTTCATTTTTGCTTGTTCCTGCTTCTCATATGAAAAACAAAATAAAAATAACAAAACTAAAAAGAACAAATATAATTAGTGTAGTTTCTTTTTATGTGCTGTAAAAATGTTTCTTTCCCTTCTATGTTGAGATGATGAATAGTTGCTCTGCCGTATTTCTCTCTTGTGTCTAGTTTATAACTTAGTACTCTCCAAGTTTTGAGTTTGTTGGCTGAAAAATACTTGCTTAGAACCTGAAACTTGTGGGTAGCATACGCTTGCACTGAACCTAAGTTGTTGTGAGAGATGATATGGTAAAAAGAGCTAATGCAATCTTGTTCCAAATTAAGCTTGAAAAACTCCGGAGATTTTGTTTTCGAAAATCATAAAAAAAAAAATTTAAGTTCCTCAGTGATGATAATTTCCTACCAAAGCCATATGTAGTACTTAATGAAAAACCTTACATATGCTGCTTGTCATTTCATTGAGCTTTATCAAAATTGTGTGACCCTAGTGAGATGCTTTCATACTCTCATGATCAAGATCACGTACACATTCCACCTCATATGCTAAACTTCTACACCGGAAGATAGCAACATGTCATACCATCCACCAAAATAAAGACACTCCTCACCTCTCTTGAAATATCAAAATTAGGCATGGCTATACAAAAGAAAGAAAGAAAATAAAGCTCACAGAAGATGAGCATGAAAAGAAAAAGAAAATTTATCTGCCCTCATTTTGAGCATGGAAAAAGAAAGAAGAAAAGATAGCCATGCCCCAAAATATAAAATAAAGAGAGGATGAACAAAAAGAGGAGTAGTCACTTACACCACCATCCACATTTACACACTTGCACATCTTGATCTTTGATTGTATGGCTTGCTATCTCCGTGGATCCACTCTTTTGGTTTTGCAAAATATGAATGCAAGTATGCCTCTCTTCATATCCTACCTTGAGCTCCACAAAAAGCCTATTAGATGTAGGATGAGGCAACACACATGCCTTGGTGAGGAATGAAAACACCACTTAAGCGATTCGAGAGTATCACTTGAGGAACTTGGTTTTATTTTTTTGAAAAATCTTTTTGAAAACCTCCGGAGAATAAAAGCAAGACAAGGAATGAGAAAACAAATGCTCGTACACCGTTCTCTCTCTCAACCGCCCAAGGTGAAGTATAAAGCAAAAGCCCCATAAGGACTAAGGGAAAAGGGTGAGTTACCTTGGCCAACTTATTCAACTCAAGGATGAGTATCTTTGTTATACACTTGGTACCTTTGAGAAGTAGGCATTGTAGCAACTCCTGATCAACAACCTAAAGTCCTACTTCTTGCTCGGGATGAGCAAGGGGTAAGCTTGGGGGAGTTGTTGACGGTCGTTACGGACCAATTTCGACCGTCAATTAGCTCAATAAATAAGAAGGATTGGACATTTCTTACACGCATTTTATTTAAGAATAACCTATTTCCACATGTACCTCTAGATTTTAGTGTGCAGGTGGAATAAGGGAGAAATCCAGGTGAAACCATGCCCCAAGGCGACGAAACAACACTTTTACAAACTCGACGTTCGCCGCGGGAATACAACTCCAAGACAAAAGGCCAAATCTCGTCAAAGTCCAACACAACTAAGGCCAAATGCACCTGGACCAGAGAAGTAGACCCAGAGGGGGAGCCACCTGCCAAAGCCCAGCCCAGGAGGGGCCAGGCACAGGTCGGCCGACCCCCCCTGGCCAGGTCGGCCGACCTGGCAGGGTGGCCCCCTGGGTCCCACTTTTTGTGGCGGTTTGTTACCGACCTCTGGAGGTCAGTTCCCCCTACATTAAATGCCACCGACCTCGGGAACCGCCTCAAAGTTACCGACCTTCAAAGCCTATATAAGGAGGGGTACCCCCCTCCTTCCAACACACACAATACACAAGGATCATTCCCTCCTCCTCACACTAGAGCTAGAGGCAATTCTAGGTAGTGCTAGGCTGAGTAGTGGGTTGCCCTATTGCTCCCAAAGTCTTGTGGAGAATTGGGTAGCGCTCTTGTATCCTTTCTCTCTCTTTGTAAGACTTGTTATTTAATCTATGGAATACAAGTATTCATATAGTTGTTATGAGCTTGCTAGTTCTATCATGATCTTGTATGATCGTTCGTTGTTCGTTCATGCTCGTTCATCATTCGTTCTTCGTTCGTTCATACTCGATCATCGATTATTCTTGAACTTGCTTAATCGTTCATCGTTCGTCGCTCGTTCTTGAGCGACAAACGCTTATGCATAACTTAGTGCTAGCTTTGATCCCTTTTATCTAGTTTATGCTAGTTAGGCTAGTTGTTCTCATGTTTAGGCATCGGGCTCATTGTCCTGCAAAGGTGCTCTAGATTTATCACCCCGTCAATCCGAAGGGTTGGGGGTGCCTCGAGGGATCTAGAGTCATGATTAGTAACGCCGGCATGGTGCCGGGGTAGTCTATCCACCCTTGGGTATGTGCGTGTCCCACGGTTTGTAGAGGTAGGTGGCAGGAAGTGACAGCCCTGTCCATCCAAAGGAACCCTCCACGTTCGGGCACGGCATAGGAGTTCGTAAATAGGCCGGAGTCGCGAGGCAGACCTTGCGTATGCCGGATCTCCCGATGTTGCCTAGGCATTAGACGCTTGCTTGTGCTTGCATGACGCTAGATGATAGGTAGAGGTTGTGCACGCTATATGAATGTTGTACCTTTGGAGTAGTAGCTCGCTAGTCTAACTTAGCATTGCTTAGGATTGTCTCTCGCCTTTTATTAGAGAGAGTGGAATGCATTCGTGTGTGTCGCACTATCCTTATTATTATTAAACCTTACCCCTGCATTGGAATGTGGTTATATCACCTATCGTTTGTAACACCATGAACATAAGTACTCTTGTCAACCATGTCTTCCTTTGGGAAAATATAAATACGATACCCTGGAATACTCTCGGGTGAAATGCTACAACGGGTTATCCGTCCGCTTGCGGATATTCTATCTAACATGACAAACCTTATAATTCATATCTAGTACTTGTTACTAGTTGTGGATTATTTAGTTAAATAGTGCAAGTGAACAATTCCATAACCCCCGGCGTCTCCCCGCGGTCGCGTGTTTCCCGCGCGACCGTAAGAGACGCCAACACTCTGCTGATGTTTGGGATGGGAGTCCTTAATTTTGACTAATGGTCTATGCAACCTAATTGGGAATGGTAATGGTTAGTAATATGGAGCTTTTAGGGAATCTAGGCAGGAAGGTTGGTTTGGTATGGTGCCGGCGTGCACAAGATTCTGGTTTGTGCTAGTTTCCTGCTTTAGATTCTAAGGACCGGTTCATGGAGCATGTAACCCGGCATTTCCGCGCCATCACAAGACTGCTATGGAACAGCTTGGCCAATTAATTAGATGCTTTTCTTATTCTGTGTGCACCATCCGGTGGTTTAGTGGCGCAAGAGGGGGCTTATGCAGCGGAGGTAAAATGGACTCCAATATGCTGTTAGCGGTGGAACTTTAGCGGGTGCATACAGGATTTGGAAGCGCTTTGTAAAGGCCTCGTAGTGATCTCCTGGCCGCACACCATAGGAAGTGTGCAGTGGCATAATGGAGGTTTTAGTCACTGACGGGTGACGAAATCACGACTTGTGGGTAAAGTGGTGCAACCTCTGCAGAGTGTAAAACTATCTTGACAGTCGTGCTCACGGTCACGAGCAAGCCTGGACTTATTCATGATTAGTTGGATGGTTTGGTTCGTTTGGTAGTCAGGTGGTGGGAACCCGATGAGTTGGTAGCCAGGTGGTGGGAACCTGGTGAGTTGTCTGTTTGTGGTTGCTGGTAGTGGTCATCACACTTAGTAATATAGGTGCTTTAAGTCATATTGTAGGTGCTTTTCTGCTATTAACCATATTTAGCCTTTCTTTCATATAAGCCTTGCATGTCATACTTTCCTACACTTGCGGAGTACGGCATGTACTCATGCTTGCTTTGTCTTCCACAATTATCAAATGTTGCTCAGTGAGGAAGCCAAAGACTACATTGAAGACAATGCACAGAAGGTCGCGTTGCCGCCAGTCGATTGCATGTGGATCCCTGGAGTTGTTTCTTCCGCTGCTATGTTTAGAATTCTAGGTTTGTGCCTTTTAATAAAGTTGTTTTATTCGTATAGATCTGTATATCATTAATTTTGTCACTACATGTATGATAAAACTGATCCTGGCATACATGTAGAATGCATCTGATTTATGCTATATAAGAATCGGGTGTGACAAAAGCTCAAGAAAATTTCCTCTATTTTTAGACTCTTCACTTTCATCATGCTCACCAAATGTCAATCCTTGATTCAAAAGAAACCTCAAACATCTGAGTGAATATGTCAACCGAATCTTGTAAAGCCGTCTCTCCTCACTATCAACTCCCACAATGACATCATCAATTTGTGCACTTGGATTCAAATAAGAAGTGTACCTCTCTTGGGCTGCATTATGTAAGCTACCAACTTTACCCATATGCTTATCTAGTGCATCATCTCTATTCCAATTTCTCCAACCATTATCAGTAAATGGACTTTTGTGGCCCCCTTTCTTAAACAAAAAGCACACAAAGCAAAATGCATCATCATTCTTGATACTATATTCAAGCCAATGATATTTATGAAACCACCAGATATTAAATGACCGATCTCTAGTGCCAATTTTCCTTTTTGCAAATTCTTGTGCACAAGGTTTGTTTGGACCTTTCATGATGTATGCTCTCCGAACCGCATCTTGATCATTGATAGGGTAACTTGCAATGGGCAATCTATCCGCAGGATCTTGTGGAAGATGATCCGGACTATAAACCGGTGGTGGCGGCGGCGGTTGTGGTGGCGGTATGGGAGGAGATGAAGCAGGTGTGCTGCCACTGCCCTCATGTTGTTGAGCTTCGGTAGAGGGAATCAATGGTTCATTTTCTCCACTTATTCTTGAGGCATCTGTAGAGGGAATAGATGGTCCATTTTCTCCACTTGAACCATGAGCTGCTGCATCGGTCGATGGAACGGAAGGCGAAGACGAAGCACTTTTCTTTGCTGCCATTTTCCGAATAAGGGAAGCAATATCTCCATCTCTCTTCTTCATATTTAACTAATCTGCAGCACAATCCAACTGCAAATAAATATCACAAATTTAATTTCTACAAGTCCAGGAGACTAATTGAACAACATTGCAACGAATTTCAATCAATTGGTGCTGCTGGCTACCGGCCGTTTCATTTTTCTACTCCATTTGCCGAGAGGGAGGGAGAGAGAGAGCGCTGCATACCAATGTGAGCAGCTGCCGAGCACGGCGAGCAGTGGAGCAGGGCCGGGGCGTAGTGGAGCAGGAGAAGCCGAGCAGGTCCAGGGCGGGGAGGGCGGTGCACCTTCGCCGTCGCCTGTCGTCGCGCCCGCGCAAAGGACCCCGGCGGCGGCGCCCTTGCCCGGCGGCGCGCAAGCGCAAGGTCGCCGCGCTGAAGTGCTCAAATCGCCGATTCACCGCGCAACGCCGCCGTGCGAGCACCGAGTCGCCGCTGCGCCGTCTTCTTGCCCCCGCTCAACCCTAGCTCGCCCGCCTTCGCTCTCCGTTCCACTGTTTCTTTTTTTTTTTCTTCGAGTCGAATGGTTCACGGAGAGGGGGGATACTCTGGGCGCCAGAATCTGGGGGTGGGCCGCGGCCCACCCCTTGGACTCGCCACTGCCAGTGGGGGAGGCCCCCACTGAATTTAGGAGTGAAATTGACAAGCAACAATCAAGATGAGTTGCTTCACTGACCATATCAACATCATGTATGCTTAAGCTTAGCAATATAAAGTAAATAAGTGCAAAACATTACCACGCTGAGCAATACATCCCATAACATTGTAAGGAAGCAAGTTTGTTGGGTCAAACATACCTTAACACGGTGTCATCGAGATTCGAAAACATGGATCATCCTTGTGCTACACTCCAGTGATTGTGACCTACCAGTAGTCGTTGGCATCCCCAGTCACCGCGGCCATGGCGCGCCACACGAAGGTGTGGAGCACCATCTTCTGAAGGAGGAGAGGTGGCCGTCATGGAACATGGCGCTGGCACGGAGCACCATCTTCTGAAGGAGGGAGAGGTGGCCGTCATGGAACATGTCGCCCAGCGCCATGTCGATGCGTTCGAAGGCAGCGAACCCAACCAGAAACTGTAAGCCGGACACCGCGCATGGCGCACCGCCGAGTGCGGCAGCCAGGGTGGCCTTCCGCAGGTAGACCTTGTTGTCGAGGCGGACCTCCTCGGGGATGCCAGAGATCCACTCGTTGCCTTCATCCATCATGACGAGCAGGTAGCAGATCGCGGCGGCGGAGAGCCGCGGGCACGGGTCGCCGGGGCGCTCGAGCGCAGCGAGTGCGGCCTCGAAGCGGCCGTCCTTGGCGTCACCGAGGGCCAGAACAACGCGAAGGAGCAGGACCTCCTCGGCCCCGCCCCTGGCCTCGGCCATCTCAACCATCGCCGCGACTTGGTGCCCGCAGCATGTTCGGCGGATGTCCTCACCGGAGATGGGCCGGACGCGGAGTGCAGCGGCGGCGTACGCGTGCGTGGCATCGAGGAGGAGGGCGTCCGGGGAGAGCACCTCATCAAGGCCGTCGAGGTCCGGGTGGGCGCGCGCGAGGGCGAGGTGGCCCGGGGCGGCGGCATAGGCCGGCGGCGAGCTCGAGAGCCCGAAGGAGGGAAGGTAGGGGTCGAAGGCGCTCCGCATCCCCGCGGCGGACAAGGCGGCGGCGGCGGTGGCGGCGGCGAAGGCGGCGCGGCGGAGATTGCGCGACATGGGGGAGAGGGTTTTGGTTGTCCGGCTGCGGGAGAAGTGAATTGCGGTGCGGGAGCAGGTGAGCCGTGAGTAGGGATGGCAATTTCACCCATAGGTGTGGGCACCCGATGGGTTTACACCCGACGGGCGTGGGCGTGGGTGCAAGTTTTCGCCCATGGGTTTACAAAATTTATGATAATTTTAAAAATATTTTAAATAAGACGAACGGTCAAACGTAATTCAAAAATGATCAAACGTCAACAATTTAAAACCGGAGGGAGTAATTTGCAAAACCATGTTGAATTGAAAACGTGAAAAGAACAATCCACACAGTAAGAATAGACGAATAGTACTACCTCTATTTATATGGCGTTTAGGACAAGAGATTTGTTCACTAAAAAATAATGTAAACTTCTAGCCGTAAATGTCACAATTCATACGACCAATGTGCGTAAACTTATACATCCAAGATACAAATATATTTTAAATGGCTCGTGCATGATGCTATAGCATTAAGGAGCCATTGGAGTAAGCATTGTTGTAGAGAACTGTATAGAGCAAAAGACTGATCCAGCGTCCCTTAAAGAATCAAATAATGCACTTTACAAGCATATAGTGATACCAAAGAGAGGACATGCATACAAAACACACATGCTAAAAAAAACGAGATCCAATCTACAAGCTAGGTGATTTTTCATTAAAAATAAAAAAATATCAAAAAAATAGGCCCTAAATTTGAAAATAAGGGGACTCAGCATCCTCCGTCTCCGTCACCCAGCTTTTAGTCCAAATTTCTAGTGAACCTGAGTGACAGTTTCACGAAGACACACATGTTGAACATGTCAAGTCGGTTTAGGGCCTCCCTTGGGGGATGTTTGGCATGACTCCAGCTCCAAAAAATTTCATGAAATTCTTGGTGCTGGAGCTGTAAATAAATTAAGAATATTTTGTAGAGTTATTTTCTTTTTGTTTGAGATTAAAACTAATAAAATAAAATATTTTAATCTATTTTACAAACTCTAACTCCTGTTTGGATCTCAGAGCAGGAGACATGCCAAACAAACCCTTAATCCATCCCTTTTTTAGCTACGGTGGATTCCAGAAAGCTAGCTTTTAATCCGAATTTTAACAACCAACGAGCTATGTTGTTACAATCTTGCAAGCTGCCCTCTTCTAGTTTTTAAGAATCTCTAGCTACAGTTGATGCTCTAATGCTTTTATAATCATATATTGATTCAAACAACGCACCTGATTTTACCATCTAGCCTTTAACCATATACTCCCTCCGTTTTTAAATATACAACACCGTTGACTTTTTTCCTTACTTTGACCAGTCATCTTATTCATTAATATTTGTAGAAATAGCTAAATGTATAAGTTAATCTTAAAATGCTTTTGATGATAGATCCAACAATGTACATTTCATATTAAGAAATTAATTATTTTCATATATATTGTTGGTCAAAGTTCAACAAAAAAGTTAGCGGCGTCATATAATTAAAAACGGAGGGAGTAGCATCCTTACATACCACCGAGTTCACTGTGAATCGAACAAAATGAAACGAGCCCCTGAATTGTTAACACGATTCATCACAATACTCTGGATGTTATCCTACTCACCATATTATCCTACAACGAGCTTAAACATGCATACACAAAGCTAAACAGTGTCCTAAAAGAGATTCCACCATGTGATATATTCAGATGAGTTTTCAACATGCCAGATTCAAAATGATTTTGTGGCAGCAACCTTAAAACAACATGGTTAGTTGGTTACTAATATGAAGCCCATTTCTCAAAAAAACCATTGCACATTTACTCAATAAGAAAAAAAAATACACGAGTGACAGCATGAATGGAGGACTAGCTACTTCATTGAATCAAAAAGAGCAACATCATTGGCCACCAGAGGACAACCAGCAACAATGCTGTTGGCTAGTGATTCAGGGTAATATATAGCAACTGTCATCACATTTCGAAACATAATCGCAACCAAAATCACCATTTGGTCTAAGCATCGGCATAGCAGCGTCAGATATTAAGCATCCTCACACACTTATTAAACTAACAATTAACGATGCTGGCAAGAAACTTTAGCAGTCATTAAGCTATTACCACATCTGATATTCTTCTCAAGTAGAATTTTGTGTTTTCAAGTTATCGCAGTGAGACTAAGGCTAAGGTTTCTGTAGATAGAACTGCAAACAAACATCGTTGGGCTTGGAAATTTGATTCCTCAAACATGAGCTTCATGGTAACTTCAGAAGGTCAGCAGGATACGGACTTTAATAAGAAGACAAGATTCTACAGCATTCTTACCTGCAAGGAAAAATTTAGCACAATTTTATTCATGGCATGATAATATACTCACAAGGGCTAGCTAAGTATACGCATTGAGATCTTTTGCTCAAATTGGCAAACGAAAATAATGGTGAATGCCTAATCCGACCAATAGTAGAAAAACAATGGAAAGATCAGTTTTAGCAACTTACCAAAACCCAAATTAAAATCCCAAAATGCATAAAACAAATATCTGTTCTCAAAGTTCGTCCTTCCCCATTGGAAAAAAAGGGTTATCTTTCAGTAATGTTCCACAGAGAATACCGGGAAGGACCAGAATTATTGACTTTCATGTCAGTTTCTATGGAAAACTGCTTCAGTTTCAAATAAATTTAAAATGCACTTGTTGCACTTCATTCAGTTATTCAAATTAAAAACAAGGGAATAGAAGCACATACTGAAACAACTTGAACGAGTAAATGGAACATCAGTGTAAGTAAACGCAGGACCAAATAAAAACTTAAGTAATAACAGCAATTTACAGAACAGGAAAATGGTTACTCAGTTCTATATATTGAAACATCTCAAAAAACTTGAAAGCACATGTATCGGGTTTATCACAGTTTTGTTACTGGGAATGCCGGAACCCTTAATCACTAACGAAATTCCCTATTTACATGTTTAGTTAATAGTTTCATACAACACTCGGTGCATTCTTAATCTGCTGAAATAATCAACTCCATGTATCCTAGTCAGGAATTTAAACCGAGCCATTAGGACATTTAGCATGCAACTGAAAGGCTCAGAAAGGCATTTCCTGACCTGTGACCTATTATTCAGGAGCTTTTGTGAAGGGCTCCATCATCTTTTGTGGGTGCAAGTATAATTCCTTTCTTCACCTTTTGCAGTACTCACTAAATAGCATTTTACAAGTAAGATATAATCAGTGTAACACCAATCGCAGAATGTCTGAAAGTGCTGTGTGCTCGTGTAACTTGATGTCCAGAAATGCTACACAGTAGACATCTTGATCTGCGCTTCTATAATACCACAGGCAAAAGGCGCTTGCAACAGTGCCCAACTGTCTGGGGCATAGACAACTAAAGTAATATGCTAGTAGTGTAAATCAGTCTAATTTGGTGATGTGGTATAGAACACCAAGGTGCTAGAAGCAGGGAAAAAAAATGCTTCTACAGAATCGATGTATACTCTAGTTCCAGGATCAGTATGCCTCATCTATCCATTCCATGATTGTGATAGGCATGTCATTATGTCAAGATGATTTTCATCAACAAAATCTCTGAACATTTACACACACAAGACGAAATAAGAAAGTGATACTTGGAAATGAACAATCCAACAGCCTCACTCACTATCCACCGTGTTAGAACAAGTTGATATTTTGCCCAAGTACTGTAAAGTGCTGGAATTATCAAATTATAACGTTTCAGTGAACATAATCATTATTGGACCAAGATAAATAAGGCATACAGGCTTTCCTGCTGCTGAAGATGGAAAAGGGTAATATATTAAATTTTGGATATCATGTTCCTCTTACCACCAGACCAAGATTCCATTCTTTCATCAAACTGCATTTAGCACAAACAAAACAAATTCTATCACCAGCTCAATTGGTCTACTGCATTCAGATTGAGGAAAGCTGTTAAAATTTTCAACTTTTCAGTTGCACAACTCTTCTGCCGGAGTTTGCTCCTAGTCATTTGGATCAAGTATTCGTAAATGCATACCTCAGAGATGTAGTTGACCGTGGATTTTTTTTTTTTTTTTTTGCCTCTACTGGCAGCCACCTACGCGTACTGAATAACTCTAGCATTCAGTTCAATCAAACTGAGAAAATAATCTACCGTGTGAATAATCAGACTCTGTGATAGCTCTACGATAACTAATCATAAGCTACGCACTCTGCATTGCACTTTGCAGGACACATGATGCTATGAAACTGAAGTTAGCATTAAAACTTAAAACATGGGGGGGGGGGGGGGGGGGGGGGGGGGGGTTGGATTCAGATGTGCTGCTTCACCGACCATATTTTCCTATGTACACTTTCAGCAACATAAATGAAAACAGAGCAAAGACATCACAGTGCAGAGCAATACATCAGATAGAACATTGTAAAAAAAACAAGGTAAGCTTTTGGGGATCGTAATTAAGCACCTTGAGATAGTGTCATCGAGACCAAGATCATTCTTTTGTTGCGCTCCAGTGACACTGACTTTGCCTTGGCAGTAGTCCTTGTACTTGCCGGCGACCAGGGCGCGCCACAGCAAGGCACGGAGAAGAATCATCTTGAGGAAGGAGATGTTCCCGTCCAGGAAATTAACCCACAGTGCCCCCTCGATCACCTCGAAGGCAGCGAAGCCCACCAGGCCCTCGAAGCCGGCGATGGCGCCCGGCGCGCCGCCCAGCGCGGCCGCCAGGACTCCATCCCGCAGGTAACGCTTGTTGTCCCGGCGGTGGCGGATGACCTCGGGGATGCCGGAGACCCACTGGTTCCCTTCCTGCATCATGCCGGCCAGGTAGCAGATTCCGGCGGCGCTGAGCCGGGGTCGCGGGTCGGAGGGGCGCTCCGCGGCGATGAGCGCCAGCGCGTCCAGGGCGTCGTCGAAGCGGCCCTCTTAGGCGTCCAGGAGCGCCAGCCCGATGCGCCGGCGCAGAGCACCGTCGGCCCCGTGCTCGGCCTCAGCCTTAGCGATCAGCTTCGAGGCGAAGTCCCCGTGGCAGAACACGCGGATATCCTCGCCGGAGAGGGGCTGGTCGCGGAGCGCGGCGCAGGCGAGCGCGTGCGTGGCGTCGAGGAGGAAGGCCTTCGAGGTGAGCAGCGCGTCGAGGCCGCGGAGGTCCGGGTGGCTGCGGGTGAGGCCGAGGTGGCCCGTGGCGGCGGCATGTGCCGGCGAGGACGACAGCAGGCCGAAGGAGGAGGAAAGGCTGCGGTCCGAGGCGTCCCCCACTGCAGCGGCGGACAGCGCCACGGCCGCGGCGGCGGCAACGGCGGCGCGACGGAGGTAGCGCGACATGAGCGGAACTGCGGAAGTTCTTTCCTTTTCCGGCTGCTGGTGAAGTGCGGGAGCAGAGCAGGTGAGGCGAGGTGGGCAGAGAGGCTTCTCACGCAAGATTGTTTTGGGGGCAATTTCGTCAAGTTCCTATAAATGATAATATTGTACACCTACTCCCTCCGTTTTTAATTATATGACGCTGTTGACTTTTTTCATTACTTTGACCATTCGTCTTATTCATAAATATTTGTGCAAATAGCTAAATTTATAAGTTAATCTTAAAGTGTTTTTGATAATTGATCCAATGATATACTTTTCACATTAAAAAACTAATTATTTTGATACATATTGTTGGTCAAAATTCATCAAAAAAAATCAACGGCGTCGTATAATTAAAAACGGAGTGAGTATGTTTTATCCGGTATTCACAGAAATAATACGTATAACCTTGAATTGAACATTAAAAATAGTGAGAAATAGTGTTTCACGCGACGGATGGACGAAAATCTATTCCCCTACTACATCCATGACACTGTCATAATTTAACTACCAACGTGTGGAAATAGTTCCCCCTACTGCTCTCTCCGTTCTTAAATATAGGGTTTTCTAGCCATCTGGACTTTTCCCTTTGTTCTAGCAAACAACAGGTCCCACACCTGGAATCTTTCCTAACAACCCATGGACATCAGCCCATCCCCGCGAGTCCGCAACCCACCCGTGCCGCATCCACCTCCCTCCCGCAGCTCGCAACCGCGCCTCCTTCGCATCCCGCGCCGCCCGCCTCCGGCACCGCATCCCGCGCCGCCTCCCCATCCTGCGACACCTCCGCTTCTTCTGGCTCCGCACCCAGCGCAACCTCCGCATCCCTCCCCCCCTTCCCCGCCTCTTGCTCTGGATCGTGCGCCACGCCATCACCTGCACGGAGGCGACAAAGGGATGGCGGCGCCCGAGACGCCATGGACGAGTCCAAGGGCTCCGGGGACCCTAGCGCCATAGAGCAGGCAAAAGGCGGCAACGAACCCGACCGCACAAGCGACCATGCTGTCGCTCGGCCCCGGATCTCGTCGCCGTCTCTCTCCCCAAATATCGCCTCCGCATCCCACATCGGGTCACCGCGGCTGACTCCCACCGCCGTTGTGACCTGTGGAGAAGAGAGGAGAAGGAGTGGCAACCCCGACGCCGTGGAAGAAGGGAGGTGATGCGAATGATGTCCATGGCGGTGGCGCGGGCAGCGGCCTCGCCCGCCCGTCCTCTTCCACCTCCACCAAGATCTGCGTGCCCTGCAGCTAAGAGAGGAGGTTTGGGCCGCTGCCCCCTACCCCAGTCACGCCTCCTTGCCATCCCTCTCCCGCAATCTCGCCCTGCACCAAGCAAAGGCGGGTTGTGTCACGGCGGCGCGGTCGGCGTCGAGCTCGGATGCAGGCCGACAGCAACGCGGCCTGCGCTCGCCTGGTAGCAAGGTGGATGCGGGCAGTGTTAAGGCAAAGGTGGCGGCGAGGTCTACGTTGACAGCAGCATGGCGGACTGCTGCCTCACCACACCAACCTCTTCTCTACCTCCTTCCCCATCCAATGCATTCACGTTGTTTCTTCTCACTTTTTTGGACTTTGATGAGGGGTATTGTTGTCTTTTGCTCCTACCGCTATTTCCATGTTTGAATCCCAAAACGAACTACAATAAGGGACAGAGAGGGTACATCCATGGCACTGTCTAATGGCAACTGGTCCCACATGTCTGGGATGCCGGTGGCAAATAGGAGACCAAAATACTTTAGGAAAAATTCTTTCCATGGCCCACATATCTCTATTTCATAATTGCACAAACGTTCAGCATTATATTTTTATTTCATCCGTGTAAATTTCAATTTGGGAGTGTTCGTGTTGGTCCAAAAACCTTCACACGTGACCTGGAAGATTTGCTTAATTTCAGTGCAGGACCAATGCTTGTACGCGGTGGAAATTTCGAAGCGTGCCAATCGGTTTTCCTGTAAACTAACAAAAATTAAAGGGGTTAAATCCTTTAGGTCACCAGCCCGGTGAAACATGCCAATGTATAGCCGACAATCGGATGTCGAGCAAACAGTCAAGAAATAAACAGGTCAAATACTAAGGTTCTGATTGTTGACTATCGGTTATCGGTTTGTTACTTGAAACCAAACTTAAAGAAATACAGATCTGAAATTTATAAGAGCAACAAATCTATCGGCCGATGGATGTAAAACGAATCTGATCTAACCGATATCTACTGAGGTGGAAGTTCTTTCCTTTTCGGTTGCTTGTGAAGTGAAGTGCGGGAGCAGAGCAGGTGCCGCGAGGTGGCAGACTGGCAGAGATGCTTTTCACGCAAGATTTTTGAGTTCTTAAATAAATTACACCTGTTATTATCTGGTATTACAGAATTCATAGGTATAACCTTTAATAACATTCAAAAGTGTGAGAAATAGTGTCTCACGCGGCCAATGTGTGAAAATCTTTTCCCATACATCACATGGTCATAGTTTAACTAGCTCACGTGTAAATATTATTGAACAGCCATGTTCACGCGGCCAATGTGTAAAAATCTTTTCCCATAAATCAAGTATTGAGCATAAGCGATATTCATGAACATTCGACACTGCACCTTTCCAAAGGACATAAATAAATGGTTTTCTGAAGAACACTGCACACGACTGCCGTCGTACGGCCACTAATTCAGTTCACGCATGTTCACCACTAGCAATCACGGAACAAAATCGAATTACAGAACACATTCCATCAAGAATTGTCTACTTATGGCAGTCTAGTATGAACAAGACTAAAAGTAGTTGGTTCAGAAGTAAAATGACAACTAATCAATTGGATTTTACTATTTGAGGTGTAAACTTTGAGGAATTTGGCTATACATGACGTTGCTTTTAGTATCAAATTCATGGTTACTTTGAGCAGTTGGATAGGCTAATTCCAACAGATAAAATTGTGTTCTCTCTGTGATAAGATTTCAATTAGGTGTTGCGACAAGACAATCTCAAGGCCAAGGACACACATTCAACTGAAGAACAAACGTACAAAAAAGCAACAAGTTCTCATTTCTCAGCATGCCAGAACTATCTTTTTATCTTTGTTCTCTACATGGGTCATGGTATCTTATTTTGTTTGCATGAAACATATCATAACCAAGCTATCCTTTTTTGCAAAATGGATCAAAGGTATCTCATTTTTTTTCAAATAATTTGGCAGAGAGAATTTTGATATTCATTTTAATTGGAAGCCATGCACTGTTCTTGTCAGTAACGCTTGGCACTTAATTACTAGGGGCTTATCTATGGACTACTGCATTCTATAAAATAAAGGTTTAATTACATTATACATTTCAAATTTAAATTCCATAACAAGAAAATATTGAAGAAAAAACCTCAACTACAGAACATATACCACCAGGCAGTGTCTACAAAGTGTCTTGCATTACCACATGACAATGACAATGCCACAAACAATAAAAACACTGAAGCTAAAGCAATGGAAAATCAGCAAGAATTCCCATTTTTCAGCAGGACTCTGTTTTCAAGAACCAACTTTCATGAAATCGATCACACAGTTATGCCATCCATAAGGCAATCATGACAGCCAAGTCTTCAAGCAAACTCAGAAAACACAGCGCCATGGAAAAATGGTTTTTTGTAATGAAGATGAAACTCATAATAAAGTAAAAAGTTCTCATTTTCAGTTTTATCTTTGTTCTCTACAGGGATTTGTTTGCATGAAACTGATCATAACCAAGCCATCAAGTTTCACACAAAATACTGCAGTATGCCTAAGAAAGTGCCGCAAAATGATAATCGTGACCCCATTCTTTTTTTTAAAAAAAAATCTACATGTGAAGTCTGATTTCTCCTACTGTCAAAGAAACAATACCAAACATTTTTCTAGGTAATGAACATGAACCAAACATATTGGATGCAAGAAACGTAGATAAAGTATGAGTGCCCAATTGATCTTTTTTTAATATACCATTGCACTAATGTGGCAGAGAGAATCCAGCTTGAGATTCATTTTAATTTGAAGACATGCAATATTCTTCCCAGTAATGCTTGGCGCTTAGTGGGGCCTTATGGACTACCACATTCTATCACATAAAGGTTTGATTACGTTATACATTTCAAAATTAAATCCATACAAAGAAAATATGGAAAAAAACTCAAACTACATAACATATACCACCAGGCAGTGTCTACTCTAGCATGAACCATGCTGAAGGTAGTTGGTTCACAAATCAAAAGGAAAGTTAAAAGTGTGAAACTAATTTGAGGAATATGGCTATATCACTACTGGAATTCCCCAGTTTCCCTAGAGCTTCTATTGTTTCCCTAGGGTTTTTTTAAAAATCGTAGGGAAAGAGAGTTTCCCTAGAGATTGTTTAGACGTCGTAGGGAAAGAGAACAGTTCCCTAGAGATTGTTTGAAAGTCCTAGGGAAAGAGAACCGTTCCCTACGTTTCTGACTATTTTCCTAGGGAAATCAACAGCTGGCTTCCATTTCAAACCTCGTCAACTGGTCCTCATCCACTCCCTCTCACCACGACGGCCACTCGTTCTTTCATCCACACTCTATCTCTCACAAGTCACCACAGGACAAAGGGAAACGGATTCTCTCTCTCTTGTTCAGGCCGACGGCGACTAGGACGCGGCGCTCCTCCGCACGTGTCCGAGCTCGCGGAGTGCATCGACGCGTCTGAGCGCTCGATTCTGGCAGCCATGGTGCGCGGCCTCGACGTCGCCGACGACGATGGCCTTGCCTCGACGCATCGAGCACGCCGCCGTGCTCGCATTTGTTCCCTGCGCCGCCGCACTTCACAGATGCTCAAGTCACACGCCGGGAGCAGCTACCCACAGCTTGAATCCAAGTTATTTGTGAGTATTGAGATCTCTCTGAACTAGCTTAAGATGTCCGGTTCACAGTTAACATCAAATCGTCATTTTCTTGTTTTCTTGAATTCCTTCTTGTCGTTGGAACTGCTCAGTTATTAGTTTTGATTCATGTTGCCGTAGACGACCCTGCAGAGATGGATTTGCTTGCCTTGTTGGTGATTTGAAATCTTCCCTTCCGTGGGTTTTCGCAGGCCGGCGAGGAGGCTCGTTTTGCATCAGGAGATTCATCTGAGTGAGCGACGCGGAGGTGGGCAAGGGATGCACGGCGGACTTCGTCCCCATCTCGCTTCACTTCGTCTCGGAGGCTTGTTTGATGGGCGGTGGCACAGCATTGCGGCTCCAGTGGTGGCAGCTCTGGCAGCGACGATTCAGGACGCGGCAGCTCTGGCAGCGACGGCGGCGACGACTCAGGACGCGGCAGCTCCGGCGGAGACAGCGGCGGCGGGCGTCGGCTCGGCTTCGGCAGCGTGGGCGTCGGCTCGGCTTCGGCCCTGTCGCAGCGCCCGAGGGGGCTTTTTATATTTTTTTATTTACCTGCTCAGTTTCCCTAGGGTCTTGATTTCCTAGGGAAAGTTCAGTTTCCCTACGGTTTTGGCCAGAATCCGTAGGGCACTTCTTCTTTCCGTCAACATCTTCCCTACGAATCTTTCCCTAGGAAATCTGGTAGGGACAATGTTTCCCTAGGGTTTTTGGCCTTTTCCCTACTGATTTGAGGCCTAGGGAAACTCGTGAATTCCAGTAGTGTATATACACTGCTTTTAGAATCAAATTAAATGAAAACTGTAGCTAGCTGGCATAGGGTAATTCTGTAAAATACTTGTATATCCATGCAATAAGATGTCAACTAACTGTGTCTTGCATTACCACATGACAATCACAATGCCACAAACGATAAAAACACTGAAGCTAAAGCAATAAAAAATCAGCAGGTTCTCATTTTCAGCATGTCATTACTTTTGAGGACTGGCTTTTATTGTCATCGCATAACAAGATATGTTATTTTCAATTATTCCTGGAACTTATCACAACTTGGCCATCCAATTTTACAGAAAAAGGAAGTAGTGACACGCCAGAACATTGTCTGTTAGGAAAAATGGTCTGAAGAGAATCGTAATGGCTCAGTTTTTGTCAAATCTGCATATGAATTCAGGTTGCTCTAATGGTCCAAGAAAATTAAATATACCAAATAGATTAGATTCAGGAAACATAAATAAAAGGGACTGATCTTAGCAACATTTCAGATCAATTACCAGGGTCATCTCAGTTACTACCTCTGCGACCCAGACTGAAGATGTGGTATACAACAAGTAAGAATTCCTATTTTTCAGCAGGACTCTGTTTTCAAGAACCAACTTTCATGAAATCGATCACACAGTTATGCCATCCATAAGGCAATCATGACAGCCAAGTCTTCAAGCAAACTCATAAAACACAGCGCCATGGAAAAATGGTTTTTTGTAGCATGGCGATAAGAAATTGTACTTTCAGAATAGAATAATTAAGACAGCCAAATCTTCATGCATTCTCAGATTATGGAATTTCATATCTCAAGTGATGACTGAGACATAGTAAGTAACAAACATTAATTTACTGAAGATGCAGTAAAAATAGTGATATTAGCATCTGAAAGTGCATTATAAAAAGTCGAATTAAGTAATTCTGCGAAAAATAAAATGAAACAACGGTCAGGCAGACACCAGTTCCCATCCCTGATCACTCACATAGGAGCTGAAGAATCATGTGCTCGCTTGCAAAGATGGTCGTCTCTAGGCTGCCTCATCACCCTCTTCTTCCTTGGACTCGGCAACGGCAAGGCCAGCACTTACCATCGCGGACAGCAGCTTCGCTTTCACGACGCCGGGCTTCTCCTGCAGGAACGCGCGCACCGCCCAGAGCCGCATCTTCTTCATCGCCGGCACCTCCTCGTCCTCCAGCGCCGCCGCCAGCCACGCGTCCGTCCTGTCCGCCGCGCAGAACATGACCAGCTGCGTCGTCAGCGCGTGGGCATCGTCCTCCCCGATCGCAAACGGCGCGCCGCCGAGCGCAGCCGCGACCACCAGCTCGCCGACGAGGGGGCGCAGCGTGTGGAGCACCTCGTCGGCGGCGGCGGCGGCTCCGGCTCCCAGGAGGAGGCCCCGGAGTCGCGGCAGCCACACGCTCATCCCCTCGTCCGCCTTGCCGACGAGGCAGCACAGGACGCACCCGAGCGCCGCGGGGCGGAGGTCCGACGGGTCGTCGCTCGCCACCTCCTCGTACCGCAGCATGGCCTCGTCGAAGCGGCCGTCGCGGGCGGCGAGCAGCGCGACGAGGAGGCGGATGTCGGCGTCCCTCTTGGCTTCCCCCACGCCGTTCTACAGGACACGCACGAGGCCGCGCTCTGCGGAGCGGAGGCGCTCGCCGGAGAGCGGGGGCTCGCGGAGCAGCACGGCGGACTGCAGCGCCCGCGCCGCGTCCAGGAAGGCGCTCCGCATGGGCGGGGAGAACGCCGCGCCGTCGATCGCGCCGTCGCGCCTGGCTTGGTACCGCGCCAGGGAGCTGACGGCGGCGTCGACCGCGGCCACGCCGAGGAGCACGAGGGCGCCGCCGCCGAGGAAACGCAGCGCCATGGCAAAATGGTTCCTTGGAGCAGAGTTGCTGCGGCCTCCGCTCCTCTTGCTTTGCTTTGCTTTTCTGCCTGGGTGCAGAGGGAAGCCAGGGAGATTGATACCGTTTGATCACATCTCATCCCTTCGATTGAAAATGGACGGTTCACAAGGTTTGGTCCCTGGCCGTTGTTCTGACAGGCTAACGAGCAGAATACAGGTGTCAACCGGCAATCAAGGAGACTGGAAAAGAACATGGCCGTTCCCTGAACCATCCAATTATCTGGGGGCCAGCGATCAGTGACTAACATTTCTTTGAGTGAAATGCACCTCAGGTCCTTAAACTATTTGTCGATGGTCATCTAGGTCCATGAACTCTTAAAATGTCCACCTAGGTCCTTAAACTATTTTTGGATGGTCATTTAGGTCCACGAACTCTTTAGTGATTCACATGGGTCCATAAACTATTTATGTTGTGTCAACCAAGTCTATAAACTATTTATGTTGTGTCAATCATGAACTCTTAACATTTAGGAGACATATTAGCATATAGGCTTTTCACTTCTTTTTCTTTACCAAGCATCTCACCCTCACCTGAAGCAATTATATATTATCGTCATACATCATCAAAGTGTCAGTCGTGATCGACGATGCAAGGGACCAGGCATTGGGATTCTCACTGCAACATTACTCTGAAGGCATGTCATTGTTACTATTGATGCACTCACCTCCACTGTTTCTCCTAGCGTGAGGTCGCTTATAGAAGTAGGGTCACTCTCTTCATTTCATGGCTCGTAGAAATAGGGTCACTTTATGACTCCGCGGCTCACATCTACCTCATCCAGTGTCACATGTGGTAGTGCCAGCAATGGGTACATACTTGCTGCAACGGCGCGTGATGGTGAGAAAGAAAAAAAAATGAAAGACCTACAGGCCATATATCTCCACGCCGTCATGTCCAGATTGGATGTTTCAATCTCTTAAAAATGGACTTAGTTGACACAACATAAATAGTTTATGGACTCAGGTGGTCACTTAAGAGTTTATGGATCTAAATGACCATTCAAAAATAGTTTAAGGACCCAGGTGGACACTTTAAAAGTTTATGGACCTAGATGACCATCCACCAATAGTTGAAGGACCTGGGGTGCATTTTACTCCACTTCTTTTAACATGATTCTCTACTATCAGTTGTGCGACATGCTCAACTAATGCTCAGCATGCTTTCCAATTTTACACCAATCAAACAGCAGTACTCCTTCAGTGTCCTCGTTGAGTTTTTGAGTTATATTTGACTGTTTGTCTTATTTAATTTGTTTAAATATATAAATGATAAATTATGTTTTAATTTTTTTGATAAAAATCATAACAGAATACTCCCTCTGTTTTTAAATTGTTGTCGCCATTGACTTTTTTATTTACGTTTGACCGTTCGTCTTATTCAAAATAGTTGTTCGAATATGCAAAATTATAAGTTAGGTTCAAAATTACTTTGAAGATAAAACAAATCATCACAAAATATATAATATTTTTAAAACTTTTTTGAATAAGACGAATGGTCAAAGATAGCAAAAAAAGTCAATGGCGACAACAATTTAAAAACGGAGGGAGTATATGATAAGGTTTAATATTTTTTGTGAAACATAACTCAAAAAATTAGTAGCAATACCAATTTTAAAAGGGCTGGAGTATTTTTTATGGGCTCCCTGCCTCTCAAACTTACCAATATTGCATATCTCCCCTTTGGTCCTGCGATTATGCCATTTTGTATCCAAATTAGCTTGTGGTCTCTGAGGGCTTTGTTGGCCATAGATTTGCAGGGTGGGGTTAGGCAACAACACCTGGTTCGGCATGCTGCAGCTGCAGCTGCGGCTGCAAAAAAATAACTGCGAACACTATAGTGGCTGCAGAAGAAATAACTGAAACACTATAGCTGCTGCAAAACAGCTGCTACAAAGCAGCCAAGCGAACAGGGTTAAATATTATGTACTAATTTGTTTTACAAGAATTATTGTAATAATAAGGGGTCAATCCAACCTCTAAGTTTGCCAGTGTCAAACTCGGTTTATACCAGTGTCATTAATGTTACAATTAATGTTTGAATTGTATTTACACTAGATTTCCCAAAATAATATGTTTCAAAAAATATGTGAATTAGGTTAAACTCCATTGCGAGAATCTTTAATGAGATAATGGAGAGAATGAAAAAAGTAATAGATGATAAATGAGGAAGATATGATAATTTGAATGATAAAATAAAATAAAAAAGTCTACTTTCTTTTTCCAATCTACTCGGGCCACGCATCATAATTATAGGTTTCGGATTAAGACGTGATACAAGAAAGGTAAGTGAACTTATCGCCAATCACGATACTATTCTATTTAAATATATAAAATAGATAGATACTCTATTTCAACGTCATATTGAAATACAATTTATAAGGAAAAAATGGTTCAACCGAGACTTTGGCATGACCTCATCAGGGGCATGTCAGCAATACTGCCAAATGGGTCTTTAATCATCACAACATTGTTTTTTTTTTCTAATTTCCTTGAAATGTAAATGTTTTTCTTTAGTCAAAGTTAAGCTTTCACAACTTTAATCAATAATATGTGAAAAATAAATAATTTTAATAATCATAACGACATGGGGCGGACAACGAAAGTTTTAAAGTCTTTGATTGTCATAACGACATGCGGCGGACAACGAAAGTTTCTTTGATTTGTGAAGATTTGTGAAGAGCAGTGTGGCGCCACTGTTTTTTTCTGCTATGACGCGGCCAAATGCTGGCCAAAAAGTGTGGCCTCTCCTAAAGTTAGTTGCCGATTTATGTGGCTGCTAACTAAACGTTTTTTAAGTTCTGCACAGTGTCGGACTTTTAGCATTTTCCACATAAAAAAAATCCAATTGCGCATAAAACTGCGTCCCATCACTACACCATGGCAAGCCTTTCCCAACACTTGCTACAGTCGGCGAAGGCAACAATTACCGACATATAATGTGTCGGCATAGGCTACGCCGACAATTTTAAAAAGTCGTGGTAGAAGCAGTCGGGAAAACCTATGCTGACAGTTACTATTGACAAAGATTTCCAAAAAGTATAGAATTTTTACTATTGACAAAGTAGCTTTTCCTTTCAGCTCCCATTTCGCCCCTCTGCCTCTTCCCTGCGGCGTCGGTCGCCCCTTCGCACCGCCGCTGCTGCCGCCCCCGCGCGCACGGGCGAGCGGATTCCGGCTTGCTCGTCCAGCCGCGCTTCGATCTGCCGGACGCCGACGTTCCACCACCTGAAGCTGGCGCAAGCACGTAAACTCTGCCTTCCCCTGCAGTCAATCCACCGGAACAGTCGCAACCCTATCCTCTCCGATCTCGATTTGGTGCCTTGCTGATTTCTCCCTATTCTCGTTCAGGCGGCCTCATCGATGGCGTCGCCGATGCGGTTGTCCCCGCCGACCAGCCGGGCCAAATTGACGCCGGCCGCGTCCAACGTGTCAGCACCACAAGCCAAACAGCAGTATTACTTCAACGGCCTGGATGAAGACTTTATATGATGATCGGATGGCCCACGTTGATTGGTGTCAACACCTGCTTTTACCGCCTGCCACTGTTACTTTTCGGACAATTGTTTACAGTCCGTCTTTTTCCATTTTAACCGCAACTGTAACTTTAAGCGCGAGCTGATATAAGCCGCCGCCGCCAGCCGTATCGGCATCGATTGTAAACCCTAAACTTTACTTTATCCCAGTTCGTCGTCGTCATTTCATAGCTGCGACACCAATTTCCTATCCAATTTACCAATTCCAGTATTAATTTCAGTTGTCATTTATCTGTTCTTGCTATTTCGCATCCGTCAGTAGTTCCATTCCTGACAAATTGGTATCGAGAGCCACTCCTTCCTTAGACCCAAAATTTTTCCCCACCACAACCACGCCCTACCTGCTCGAATCTGTGCAGAAACCAGCACGTCCAGCCAGATCTGATCGATTGAATTGGCCAGGGTTGGAGAAACAAGTATTCTCCGTAAAATTCCGTAACCAATTTCTCTCGCTTCACATCTGCTCTGAAGAACTAGCGAATGGTTGGCGGGTGATCTCCGATCCTTCTGTAAAATCCCAATTTTCCTAGTTGAATCTAACCACTGGTATGAACTGGTGATGGCAGGAACTTGTTTCTGTGAGCCCTGGCTAGCCTCCTTTGGTTCGATTCAGTTGGTTCTTCTTACAGAAGTGTGCTAGCTCTCTGCTACCTGTCAACCCTCTCGTTTTGAAGCAACTCAACCTCAAAGAACCACCCACCCAAGCGGATCCACCTTTGGTATGAACTGGTGATGGCGAGAACTAGTTTCTGTTGATTCCGCCGATTCTTCATACTGAGGTGTGCAAGTACTCTGCTCCCTGTAAACCCTCCTGTATTGAAGTAATCGCCTGCAATGACAAAGATTAATGAAGACAAGGATGGTCAAGGGACCAGTACCACTGAGATGGAAGAAATGCAAGCACAACTTTCTGCAATGAAGATACTTGAACTTGAAGGAGGCTAGAAGTCAAATGAAGAATGACCTCAAGGATCAAATGGATGAATTTTTCACCAAGATGATCAAACTGCAGCATATGCCGATGCATGACAAGCAACCACTCCCTGCAGAAACCATGGAGAGCCATGTGGGAAATTTACTGGATGAAACTCCTGCATTGGGTGAGAACACCCCTGCTACTCCTATGCATGCACAATCTTCTGCAGTAGTACCAGCGCAACAGACATCAAAACCACTATTTATGCCAAGCACTAAACCTTCACCATCAAATGCACCTATCCCACCACCCATGCCAAATGTCAAAAGACCATTACAGTTTCCAACATCTGGAACTGGCAATCCTAGACATACATCACCACAACACCCACAAGAACTGCATAAATATGGCATGCCCACATCCTTATGGCCACCTACAACCACAACCACTGTACCAACATTTAGCTTCAATGCACAACCATCACAGTTTCTGCCACAAACCAACACCACCTTCCCACACCCTAGCCAACAACATCAAACCATGCCTGCTTACAGCCAACCATTCCCTTCATACCCACCATATCCATTCTTTGGACACTACCCACCACCACCACAACCCTATTGGCCACCACCAGCCTCTTCTCAACCATTACCCACAACTGACCACCATGTAGTCCTACAACAAATTGCTCAACCTATTCAACAAACCAACTATCCAGCAGGAAGTCACAATGATAGGAACAACTTTGCTCAATCCTTCAATAAAGGCCTCAAATTGGAATTTCCTCGTTTTGATGGTGAAAACCCAGTAGGATGGATAAGGCAAGTAGAAAAATGCTTTACCCTAGCCGAAACACCACTGAACAAGAGAGTAAAATTTGCTGAGGTATTCATTGTGGGCAAAGCTGATCATTGGCTGAGAAGCACTGGAATTAATACTGATGAATTATCTTGGCCTCAATTTTCTGCTATGATATGTACAAGATTTGCTGCAGAGACAAGTTTTGAATTGATTGACAGTTTCAGACAATTGAACCAGACTGGCTCTGTATGTGAATATATTGATAGCTCTGAAGAGCTTATGGGCAAAATAAAAGTCAAGAATCCAATGCTGCAAGATGAATATTTGATTGGTTGTTTTATTTCTGGTCTCAAAGATTATATCAAAACTCCTGTGAGATCTCTTGCTCCAACTACTCTAGTAGAAGCATACTCTCATGCTAGGAACTATGAGCAGACAAACAGAAGACAAGCCAATGATGCAAACAAGTATGCTCAGAGATATTCATCTAACAGGTATAACAACAGCTCCTTCAGGAAAGAAATTACAGAGAAGGATGACAAACAAAATTATCTGGGAAACAAGCCAACTGGAGATAAGAAAAGTTGTTACAAGTGCCATGAACCTTGGGTACCTGGTCACAACAGAGTTTGTAAATTATGGAATCAACTAAATCAGATGGCAGTAACTGATGAAGATGACGAAAACATGCATCATGAAATTGAAGGAAACAATGAAGAGGAGGTGGACGATAGCCCAGAATTACAAATCTCTATGCATGCTATATCTGACACAACTTTAAAAGCTAAAACATTTCCATTGTTCATCCAGTTAGGGAATGTAAAAGCATTAGCTTTGATTGATAGTGGCAGCACTACAACCTTTATGGATCCCTCCTTACTTCAAAGGTTAGAGCTACCAGTGGTCAATCATGAACCTGTAAAGGTCACTGTGGCAAATGAGAATGTGTTATGGACACAGACAATGACTTTTGACTGCCAGTATGAAATTCAGAGTACTGGAGTTGCAAGGATTTATGAACATAGTCCAATATGATATGATCCTTGGATGTGATTGGATCTATGAACATAGTCCAGTTGGATTAAACCTCAAGACTAGACAGTTTACAATTATGAAAGATGACAAGCAAGTGACTTTCCAAGATGAAACCTTGCCAAATAAGGATTTCCTTATTAACCATAAGCAGATGAAAAGAATGCTTAAGAAAGGAGAAAGTGGAGCTGTTATTTACTTGAAGATCCTAACAAAAGAAGACAACAAGATCTTGCCTACATTGGAAGAGCTACTGACAAAGTATTCAGATGTTTTTTCTGAGCCAACCAAGCTTCCTCCTCCAAGAGACATAGACCATACTATCCTAATACAGCAAGATGCACCACCAGTAAATATGAGACCTTACAGGCTATCTCATAATTAATCAGAAGAACACCATGGAAATACTTACCCTGCAGTTACTCCAAAATAAAGTCATCAGACCAAGCATGAGTCCATACTCTTCACCAGCAATTTTGGTGAAGAAAAAAGATGGTACATGGCGTCTATGCATTGATTACAGGAAACTCAATAAGCTAACCATCAAAAACAAGTACCCTATTCCTGTTATTGAGGATCTTTTGGATGAATTACATGGTGCTAGCATATTCTGTAAAATCGATTTAAGATCTGGATACCACCAGATAAGGATGAGTGAAGCTGACATAGCTAAAACAACTTTTAGCACTCATACTGGTCATTATGAGTATGTGGTCATGCCTTTTGGATTGACAAATGCCCCTGCCACATTTCAGTCACTCATGAACCAGTTCCTAGCAAAGCACTTGAGAAAGTTTGCCCTTGTGTTTTTTTTATGACATTTTGATTTATAGCAAATATGTTCAAGATCATCATAAACATATGCAAATCATCTTGCAAATTCTGAGACAAAATCAATTGTATGCAAAAAGGAGCAAATGTGTTTTTGGCCAAAACAAAGTGGAGTATCTAGGTCACATTATCAGTGCTGAGGGCGTGGCTACAGACCCTGAAAAAGTGAGAGCAGTGCATCAATGGCCTGTACAGCAAACATTACTAGTTAAGAGGATTTCTTGGACTAGCAGGATACTATAGGAGGTTCATAAAAAATTATGGCTTTATTGCTAGACCTATGTTTGACAGCCTTAAAAAGGGGGACTTTCAGTGGACAGACAAACAACAGCAAGCATTCCTGCAGTTGAAGCAAGCACTATGTTCTGCACCTGTTATGGGCTTACCGGATTTTCACAAGCTTTTCACCTTAGAGGCAGATGCTAGTGGAAAATGTATTGGAGCTGTCCTCATGCAACAAGGTCAACCATTGGCTTTCTTGAGTAAATCCTTGGGACCTAATGCTGCTGCAATGTCCACTTATGATAAAGAAGGCATGGCAATTATAGAAGCTTTAAAGAAGTGGAAACATTATATTTCTGAATCGACCTTAATCCTAAAAACTGATCAACAAAGCTTGCAGTACATTGGTGAACAAAGAATCATGAATGGGATCCAACACAAACTCTTAACCAAACTCATGGCTTATGACTACAGGATTGAATACAAAAAGGGTAAAGAAAATAAGGCTGTTGATGCTCTTTCCAGAATTCCACAGCAAGAATCAGTGCAAGCTCTTTCAGTGGCTGTACCGCTATGGATCAATGATATATTGGCCAGTTATGAAAATGATCCCAGGAACAATTGAAGGTCAACAGAAATTCACTACCTCATTACACTGAAAACAATGGTATAATAAGATACAAAGGAAGAATAGTGGTTGGCAGTACCACTGATACCAGAAACCAACTAATTGTCTCTTTCCATGACTCAGCACTAGGAGGTCATTCAGGAGAAAGAGTCACATACACCAAGCTTAAGTCATTATTTCAGTGGCCTGGCATGAAAACTGATATCATAAATTTTGTCAAGGACTGTACAGTCTGCCAGAAGAACAAATGTGAACACACATCATATCCAGGCTTGTTGCAACCATTACCAATCCCAGACATGGCTTGGCAGCATATCACTATGGACTTCATAGAGGCCCTACCAAGATCAGAAGGCAGGGACACAATACTGGTGGTAGTTGATAAACTCACTAAGTATGCTCACTTCATTTCTCTACATCACCCTTTTATTGTCCACACAATTGTCCAAGTCTTTATAGACAACATCTTCAAATTGCATGGGTTACCTTTGGCCATCATTACGGACAGAGATAGGATATTCACTAGTCAGCTCTGGCAAGATCTATTTAAATCTCTGAAAGTTAAACTCAAGTTTAGTAGTGCACACCATCCACAAATCGATGGACAAACGGAAAGGGTGAATCAGTGTCTTGAGAATTACTTGAGATGTATGGTATTTCAGTGTCCAAACAAATGGGTATCTAAACTGTCCAATGCTAAATGGTGGTATAATACATCCTTTCATACTACACTGAAGATGACCCCATTTAAAGCTTTGTATGGCTTTCCCCCTCCAATGATTTCTGAAGGCATTCTTCCTGACAACATTATTCCAGAGGCAAGAGATATCATGCAAACAAAGCTTCTAGCACTGCAGAATATCAAGCAAAATCTAGCTAAAGCACAAGAAAGAATGAAGAAATTTGCTGATAGACATAGAGTGAAAGAACAGTATCTGTGGGAGACATGGTGTATCTCAAACTGCAGCCTTACAGGCATACTTCTCTTGGCATTCACAGATCCTTGAAGCTCCATTCAAAGTTTTATGGCCCATTCAGAGTTCTTCAAAAAATAGGTCAAGTGGCATACAAGCTATTGCTACCAGAAGGCAGTCAAATCCACCCTGTATTTCACATCAGCCAACTCAAGAGACACATCAGTTCTAAAGTGGTACCACAGAAAGACCTACCGCTCACTGACAGAGATGGTAATATTCAGATGGAGACAGAAGAGATCCTACAGAGAAGAATGATTCCCAGGAACAATGAACCAGTGGTACAATGGCTAATCAAATGGATCAATTTACGAATTGCTGCAGCTACTTGGGAGGACGCGGATTTCATCAGGCGTATCTTTCCTGCATTTCACCCTTGAAGACAAGGATCTTAAGAAGGGGGCTATTGTCAGCACCACAAGCCAAACAGCAGTATTACTTCAACAGCCAGGATGAAGACTTTATATGATGACCAGACAGCCCACGTTGATTGGTGTCAACACCTGCTTTTACCGCCTGCCACTGTTACTTTTTGGACAACTGTTTACAGTCCGCCTTTTTCCATTTTAACCGCAACTGTAACTTTGAGCGCGACCTGATATAAGCCACTGCCGCCAGCCGTATCAGCATCCATTGTAAACCCTAAACTTTACTTTATCCCAGTTCGTCGTCGTCAGTTCATAGCTGCGACGCCAATTTCCTATCCAGTTTACCAATTCCAGTCTTAATTTCAGTTGTCATTTATCTGTTCTTGATATTTTGCATCCATCAGTAGTTCCGTTCCTCACACAACGCCGGAGTCCTCTCCCTGGACATGCTGTTCGACGTCCTGTTGCGGTTCCCGGCCAAGGAGCTCTGCTGCCTCCGCGCCGTGTGCCGCTCCTGGCGCTCCCTCACCATTGATCCGCTCTTCATCAGCGCGCACGCCGACCGCCACCGGAGCCCTCTCATCCTGGCTCGGTTTCGGGATGACAAGGCGCACATCCATGTTATGGATTTGTTGGGCAAGGTGGTTAAGCGGATAGCCATGCCGCATGGCCACCAGCTTCTGTGCACACGCCTTGAGCTGGCCTGTGTGGCTTCACCAAGTAACAGCTGCTGTGTGATCAATCCTGCAACGGGAGGAGCTTATGCCCTTCCTCGTGGCCCGGCATTGGGACAGCCACAATGCGAGAGCTTGCGCAGGCCTGACACATTTGTGTTCGGCCGGGTCCCCTCCATTGGAGAGTACAAAGTGATCCGGACATTCAACGGGGATGAATTCCCCCATAATGATAAACGGCAGCCGTTTGAGGTTCTTACCCTCAATGGTGCTGCCAGCATTGGACAGTGGAGAATAATGGACAGCCATGATTTTTTAGTTGAGGCAAGCAGTGCTGTTGTGGTTGATGGTGTGGTATATTTCTTGATGAACAGATCATACAATCCTAAGGGGGGTACTTCTGTCAGTAGTGGCATTCCTGCGGACTACATAGCTTCGTTGGACATTGATAGAGAGGAATGGAGGAGAGATCTCCAAGGGCCAATAAGTGGCAGCACTGTAACTGGCAACCTTAATGCTCGCCAAGATTTCTTGTATATGTGGCACCAGCTTGCTTTAGCTGAGCTGAAAGGCTCCCTTGTCCTATCATACTATCGTCGCCGTCAGTTCATTTCGGACCTCTGGTTACTAAAACACTTTGAGGATGGCCACTGGGTGAAAAAGTATAGCATTCAGACTGGGTCGGTTATCCCCTCCGTGGCTGATGAATACCGCGTAAAACCATTGTTGATGTTGGGTGATGGGAGGTTGGTGATTTATGTAGCATTGTCCGAACTGTTGCTCATATGTGATCCACAAACCAACACATTTACAGAAGTGGAGACAATGCACCTTGGTTCAGTTAGTGTTTATCCCGGAAGTCTTTTGAGTCTACAAGAGGGTAACATTGTCTAGTCTTTCGAACATGTTGGTACTTCATTCTGATCCTGCATAGTCTAGGTACCAATCACTCTGACCTTTTGGAACTGAACTTTCTATGGATATAGATAGTATCTGCCATAGTATAGGTACAATAATGGTATCTGATCCTACAATAATGGTATCTGCCATAGTATAGGTACAATAATGGATATAGTCTAGGTACAATAATGGTATCTGATCCTACAAAATTGTGAATTCATGGTGGATCTGGATTTTTATGCTTCCATTTTCCTTACCCTTTAATGTAAGACATGACTGTGCAATGCTACATATCCTGCAGCGCCTGGGGTTACCTTGTGTGCTGTATCTGTTTACTTCGAGAGAATTTGGAGGAACTTTTGAAGTGCCTGCGTTGTTTGGAGAACTAGTTTTAGTTCCCCAAACGTCATATAAAGATGAACAGGTAGTACTATGTATATCTTGTGGCTGAAGCAATAGGGTCAGTTAGGTTTATACCATTGTAAACTAGCATAATACCTTACCGTATATAAGGATGGCAACGGATCATATATTTGTTTATACCATTGTGAACTTTTGTGAGGCTCAATTTAACTAGAACAGGTCAATCAAGATGTTTTTCATCCATTATCCAGTCATTTTACCTGGCACACTTGCTTTGGATCATTTGATCCATATGCTATTGATATCCCTGTTCAAAGTTTGAACCACAATTACCTAGTCACTAATTTATAATGAATGCCAAGGATTTTTTGCGAGCTTATTTGTATGTTTGGTCACATATAAAAATACTTTGTCTTGTAGTTGAGAAATTGTTGGTTAACTGTACATTTTGCTATATGGAAACTGTAATTTGCATGTCGTTGTAAATCATTGAGTAGTTAAAATGGCTCTTACTTATTGCAGTTTATTTCTACTGAACTTTGGTACAGTATATTTCTTGTGTGTTGCTTTGAGATATCAAGGAGATTTTATTTTGCCGTGCTTTCTGGTGTGTTAATCATAGCTTATTCTGTTTACATCCTGCAGCTGTGATAGGTACAATCCCTCAGTACACAAGCAATTTTTTTATTATTAAAACTTATAGGGCGATGTGTATGATATTTTAACATAGATTTATATTTGAAGATCTGACCATTATTTGCAAGAATTTTAAAAATTTTGTGATATTTTATTTTAGAAATATAGTAGGGAAGGACCCCACTGTTGTAAATGTTCATAATCTGGAGTTATAGATTGTTTATGGAAAGAAAGAATCCCTATAAACTCATTTTGCATTGTAGAACAAAATGCCATCGCAGGAGAAGCAGAATGATAGTAGGGGCGTACGGCTTAAAAGCTTGACAATTGCTGAAATAATTTCTTTCATCCCTAAATTTCAGTCTAGTTAAATTGCTATGCTGGGAACATTGTACTTTGTGTTTTCACACTCAAGGTAAAACTTTAATACTCTGCCGTTTGAGAGGTTTAGTAAAAGAATCCATCATACATGCTTGTTTGCCAGTTTGTCACCATCATCATTGCCACCGATTATGCAAAAATGTTAATCGTTTGATGCTAGTGTAGAGTGATGATTGATTCTTTTTGTATGCACGCATATAAAGTTCTAACTGGAATGCATCTCCAGTTTGTAGTTTGGAGCTATTGACGCCTGACGCATGTGTCTGGATTTTTGTCGAAACTGATCGTTTTACCTTCTTTTGTTTAGTTCTCTGGAAACTGAAGATGTGCAAGATATTTTGTCAAATGTTGTGTGCTCTGTGAATGCTCTTTCAATTCTAATATGTAGGTATGAAGATAAAATTGTCATGACTTTGGTGCGGGCAGTACGGATAAGTGAAGCGGCATTGTGATGGTCCGCTCGGTATTATTGAGACTTGTGTTTCAGGTATATGGAATTGATACGGTCCATGGTGGACATTTTAACCTTTGCCTAGGGGGCTTTGACCTAGCGGATAAGACTTCTGAGTGGCACCTTTCAGGTTTCGGGTTCGATTCCTAGTGGGGATGAATTTACAGTTTTAAGTTAAAAAATCCCTTCATCTTTCTATCCCAAGCACATGGTTAAAAAAATTCACCGTTTCTCACACGGTGTGCAGCTTCTAGGGGTTTAGAGGTTTTCTCAGTTTGCATAAAAAAGTCTTTTTCTTAACAAAATGTCGCGGGGGCGGCTTGCCCCTCACAGTTCGAGTTTTCATTTTAACCTTTGTCGTGGATCAGTGCCACCAAAGGTGCCACTATTTAAAAATAGAAGATACTAAGGACAAGCTTTGTTAGATGGCCCTCCTGCGGCCAGGTGGGTGCTTGTTGGTGACTGCATTGTTATGCAGATAGCATACTACTTCCCTACCCCGGCCAGAGCCCAGAGTGAATTAGAAAACAATATTAGGCAGTGACCTTTCTTCTCCGAAACGCCAAGCTCTCGCGAAACACAGACCTAAGGTTCCACCGCCGCCGCTTTCATGTTGTGCTTTGGGCCATGTGCCGCCTCTACTCCCTCCTCCAGACTGCCATAGCTGCCACTGTTGGGCTCCTGCTCGTCCTCAGTGGCAGTTTGAACCTTGGTCTCCCGGAGCCAAAGGCGAGTCTCAATAAAACGACCCCCCCCCCTCCCCAAGCTCCGCCTCCATCCCCATCCCCTCCGGCCAGATCCGGTCACCTCACGAGCTCATGCCCTCACCTCCGTCGTGATGGCCCTTTCCCCTCAACACTACAACAATTTTGACTTTCCATGACGATGCATTTTTGTCACAAAAGGTCCAAAATTCGTCACAAACAACCTTCCATGACGCAACGGTGACGAAAATCGCTTCGTCACAGAAGGTGCGTAGCTGATTACCTTATGTGACGTTTTCGTTGTTTTCGTCATAAATTTGTGACATTTCACAGAAACGTCATAAACATTTATGACGCTCTCAAATTCGTCACAAACTGTTTATGACACTCAGAAATTCGTCACTAACTGTTGGACCGGACCTGCCTTGCTGGCCGGACATTTGGCCCATCAATGTAGCGGGCCTTTTAACTTTCGGCCCATTAATATTGAAAGCCTTTTTACTCTCGGCCCATTAATTTAGCAGGCCATTTTACTTTCGGCCCATTAATTCAGCATGCCATTTTACTTTCGGCCCATTAATTCACCAGGCCATTTTACTTTCGGCTCATTAATTCAGCAGGCCATTTTACTTTCGGCCCATTAATTCAGCAGGCCTTTTCACTTTTGGCCCATTAATTCAGCAGGCCTTTTTACTTTCGGTCCATTAGTTCAGCAGGCTTTTTTACTTTCGGCCCATTAATTCAGCAGGCCTTTTCACCTTCGGCCCAATAATTTCGCGGGCTATTTCACTTTCAGCCTATTAATTTCGCGTACCATTTTACTTTCGACCCAATTAATTTCGTGGTCCATTTTACTTTCGGCCCAGTTAATTTCACGGGCCATTTTACTTTCGGCCCAACTAATCTCGTGGACCATCTACTTTTGGCCCATTTAAATTGCAAGCCATTTTACTTTCGGCCCATCAATTTCACGGGCCCTTTTACTTTCGGCCCATTTAGTTTACTGGCCATTTTACTTTCGGCCTTTTATATTTGCAGGCCGTTTTACTTTCGGCCCAATTAATTTCGCTGGCATTTTACTTTCGGCCCAACTTATTTGCCGGACCATTTTTGTTTCGGCCCACTAGTTTCGCAGGCTTTTAAACTTTCGGCCCACAAATTTTGCAGGCTTTTAATCTTTCGGCCCACCAGGTTCACGGGCTTAATGTTTCCATTTTTTTTCCGTCCCATTTCCCACAGCCAAACCAACAGAATATACACAGCCAATCAACAGAACATACACAGAAAACCAATTTGCACAACACAATAGATAGCAGATGACATTACATGATCATCATGATCAGAGACACCATACACTGAACATTACAATAGACCACAGACAACAAGGTGCAACATTACTACAAACCACATATTGGTTAAGGTTAAGGTACCAGATGCAAAAGACATCACAGCCCCAAAGTCCAGCTGTGGAAACTATGCATCTCAGAACTTGTCATAAGTTAAGGAACATGACAGCCATGACAGCTCAAAATGAAGTGTCCAGCTGTGGCAACCATGCATCAGAAGTTAGGGCACTACCTGCTGGTTCAGCTGAACCAACCCCTTGATCAGATTCATAGTGTCCACTGATGCTTTCTTCAAGTTTTCCATATCTGCAGCCTGCTTCAGTCTTGCGGCTTCTGATTCTTCCATTTGCTTGGCCATGCGTTCCATCTGTTCTTTCATGTCTTGAACCAATTGGTTGGAGCTCTCAAGCTGACCCTCAAGCTCTTCAACTCGAGCAGCAGCAGCAGCAGCATCATCTTCACTTGCATTGGTCTTTTTCCCTTTCAGCTGGATCCCAATGTTGCGAAGAAAAGTAGTCTTCGGCAACACCTCAACAACAACTTCAGCAGGAGTTTTGGTTGCATTTCCGTCAGCTTCATCATCTGCAATGATGGCTTCCATAGCAGCCTAACAGCAGCAAACACGCAACAACTCAGATCAACACAGATATAAAAAGAAGTCAACATGAACTAATAGCTAACAGCAGCAAACAAGGCATTTCAGGCAACAAATCAACAATTGATAAACTTCTACCATCACCTAAACATCACAGCAACCAAATATCAATGAAAATGAGTCATGGGGTGAACTTACGACTGCATTCTTCACAGGCTCGGTGCAGCCTTTCGTGCTGCTAATGTGACAATCCTTGAAAAGGTCAACCAATGTAGGTTCCACATCTTTGTATTTCTCCATTTTCTAAGAAAACAAGGAAAAGAAATGTTAGCTCCAAATTAACCACTGTCAACAAAAAAGAAATGAAGGAGACACACTTACAACAGCATGGTAATGTGCAATAAACGAACGTGATCCAGTTTTCTGCATGCATTGAACTTGCTCTCGGTTTGCTTTGTTTTTCTCACACTTCTCCTACAGAGAAATGCACATTAGAGACAAGAAGCATTGACAAAACTGGTAACACATAGAGGTGACAAGAATGATACCTTGTGCTTAGGTTCTGACCACATCGCCACTAGAGCATGCCAGTCCTCATCTAGCATGTTTGGCACCGGAGCTTTGGTGGGAACTTGGTTTGCTGGGTATTTGTCAAAGTATTCCTTCTTCAGCCGATACCTCAGCTGCCGCTGGCCACCCTTGAGAAGGTCAGTGCAAGCTTCTATGACTGCCTTCTCCTTGATGTCGACAGCAAATGCACCCTACAAAAGAAGACATTTGAAAATTAGGCAATCGCCTACGAAGGAGAGAATACAAAATTTGTACAGTTGTCAGGTTTTTAGGAAGCTTACAGCAACTTTCCCCATGTAGTTCTCCAGATGTTTTTCATCCTTCTTGTAATGCTTCCAATGAGGAAGAACAGGGATGTGCTGCCTTAGTATGATCCCACCCTCAGATGCAAACTTTGCAGCTTGAATGGGTGCCTCAGGACGCCTCTTGCCATCAGAAATGTGCAAGGGAATCTTGACACAAAGCCCTTTGGTCATCTTGTCCAGTCCCTTCCCCATACTGACCCCCCTACGGTGAGCAACCACCATAGCATCTGGTTCACCTAAACAATAATGAGACACAATAATAAGCACCAAACAGAAGGGGGACAAACAAACTATTGTACATGAGCATCGCCAAACAATAACTTGCCTTCATTTGAAACATTGATGTCAGATTCAGCATCTTCTTCTTGGTTGGAAGTTGCTTCAGCCTCTGTTAAAGAGAGCTCCCTTGTCTTCTGCCGAGTCCTTCTAACTGGCTGCTGCAGCTCTTGTTCAATAGGTGCCTGCACTCTTTTACTGCTGCCACCTTTCATTGTGGCTGGTGATGCTGTGGTGAGCTGCATGGTGGCCATATGTAAATAATGTTAGATGAGATACATCCATGTCAACATCATACAACATTGTGCACTAATGAGTGAATACAACATAAAGTTCTAGATACCGTGGCAGGAGCATCCAGATCAAAGCCGTCGTCCTCAGCAGTGGCTTTCCTTTTGGGTCTTCTGGCAACTGAACGATTCAGCAGCTCTTTGGCTCTGCCGACACCAAGGCGTGCTCAGAATGTTCTGGTCTCTCTGGAGCAGATATGGATTCACCTCTGTAGTTGCGCACAAAAAAGAACATGAACCATAAGCTTGGATGATATAAGCCAGCAAATGCAAGTCTGATGGATGTAAATGGCAATTAACAATGACTGGAATCTACAAGTGTTAAACTTAACTGCCAATGTTATCAAGTAGGAAATGCAAATGCGGTATGATGAGTGTTTTACATTGCTATTGCAGTCAGGTGTGCATTACTAACTTAAATGGCAATTAAGAATCAACTCATCTAACACAGCAGTGACAGATTCACAAAGGAGCAAAGCACCACCGCAGCAGTAACAGATACACAGAGCAAACATGCTACACTAGGACCTTAAACTAAAACGAAAGGGAACCATTCGATCCATTTGGACCCATTTGAAGGTGTGTTTCCTATCGGACAACCTATCCAAAGGAGGATGTGATCCACTTGAAGCATGGAGAAATATGAACGAAGGAGGACCTGCTGCGGTTTGCTGTCCCGCCTTCTGACCAGGACCCTTCTGACCGGGAGCCTTCTGACCAGGAGTCATCTCGAAGGGAGTCGTCGGCGACCGAGGGATCCGACTTAGGTGAGGGAGGGATCCGACAAGGTCGAGGAAGAGGAAGCAGGCGGTCGTCGTCGAGGAAGAGGAGGCAGGCGGTCGTCGTTGAGGAAGAGGAAGCAGGCGGTCGTCGTCAAGGAAGAGGAAGTAGGCGGTCCAAGGCTCCGGGAGTCGTCGGTGACAGAGGGATCTGATGAAGCAGGCGTCGTCGAGGGAGAGGAAGCGGGCGTCGGTGGAGATGAAGGCGGCAGATGCGGTGTGGAGGTTGCGGCGGCGGTGGAAATGAAGGCGGCAGATGAGGGGTGGAGGTCGCGGCTGCGGTGGAGAAGATGGTGGCGGCTGCGGTGTGGACGCCGCAGCGGCAGCTAGGGTTTGAGATGGACTCGACGCAATCGAGCACGCTTATATAGCGATCCGGAGCTGGGCCGTGGGAGCTGGGCCGTAGGAGCTGGGCCAAAAAATTTCAGGACGCCAGGATTCAGTTGACAGTATGACAATGGCAATATTTTGTCCTAATTTGAGGTCTGAATTCTGGTTTTATTTTCTAACTCCTTAACAAATTTGAATTTTGAACTGAAACTAGTTCACAGACTCCTTAAAAAATACAACGACTAGGTCTGTATTGTTTTTGTAAAATATTTAAAATTTTCAAAAAAAATTGATTCCCTAGAGGAGGTCATTTAGCTCACCCCAAGCAAACCTACCCCAAGAGTCAACAGGCCGGGTCCACTACCTTTTCCTTGACCAGGAAGGATGGCCAAGAACTTCACTCACATGCAGCCAAAAGTAGCAAACCTGGACAACATGCAACTCTCCCATATCAAGCTCCTGCTGCTGGTACTTGTAGGGCACTGGAGCTCCTCCATGACCCCTCAGCTTCCCACATCCCTGCTGCACAGGCAATCAGAAGCTTCAGCTCACTCACACTTCACAGCCACTGATAGCTCCTCCTTCCCTTCACCACCAAGTCACTACTAGGAAAAACCCCCAATGGCACAACTCCCAAGGCTCTGCAAGCCTGCAGTTCCTCTGCCATGAACACTCAAGTGAGCAAGACAATGGAGCCTGGAAAACACATTTACTCCTCAACCAGGCTCAACTATAAGAGTTGGGCGACCTCTCCTCCCAAATCCACACTCCCAATCCATCCCCATTGCTCTGCTCTCACCCAAAAGCCCGCCGCTCGCTCTCCTCTGCAGATCTTCGTAGGTGGTCACCGCGCAGCTCCTCCGCGGCACCTCGCCGGAGAAGATGGACGTCGTCGCCCTCGCCGCGCCACCTGGCGCGGCTCCTCCGCGCGACGCCTCCTCGCGCCGTCTCCCTCGCGCCGTCTCCGCGCCGCCTCTGCATCCCGTCACCGTCGACGGCAACCGCGTGCCTCTTCATCCCGGCGACGACGGCTACCGCGCACCGTCACCAGGCGACGGCTCCCGCGCAGATCAAGTCGACTTCGACGACGGCGGCGGCGATGACGACTTGGAGTTGGGGCTTCAAGACGGTAGCCTCGAGTTGACGCAGACGCAGGGCGCCGGCGTCGTGCAGCTCATCGGGAGGGTGGAGGTCCGGCGCCTTCTGAGTTCCCCGCTTCGCACTGTCTTCGCCATCGCCTCGGCCACCGTCTGCGCGCTGGTTTGGCGGCCCGTGGTGGAGCCGCTGCTCAGGCGCATCAACGCCATCCTGCTGCCGGAGCCGGACCTCCCCGTCACGGAGGCCGACCGCACCTGGCGGCACTCGCGCTGGGCGAGGTGGGTGCGCGTTAAGGCACGACGTACCCTGCGCGGGATCACCTCACCCCAGAGCCGCGCGTTCTTTGTGATTTCGTGCTTCTTCCACGAGCTGCAGCCAGAGATCCACCCGAGGATCCCAGTGTCCGCCATCTTGAGCGGCTTCGAGGCGGCGGCGAGCTGGATTAGCCGCCATTTCCATGGATTCTGGAGCAGCTAGATGTCCGCGCGCGGTGGGAGGGCTCGTCACACCAGAAACTTTGGTGCTTTTGGTATATATAATTGGTATATAAATAGCTAGTTGTTATATATGGATATAACTATAGCTAGGAAGAAGTGGGCATGCAAGTAGATGCTTTTGGAGATGCTTTTGTGGCAATTGGGAAGATGTGGATTTGGATGCTATTTCAGGTAGAAGTTTGAAGTGTTAGTGTCAAATTAAGCTAATGTGAACTTGCTATATATATATAGGAAGAAGTTTGCTACTTTTACCTAAGATTAATATATATATGCTGCATGTGAACTAATGAAGTTCGTTTGTGACAAGTTTACATTTTGTACTGTTAAAATTCAGTCCAATTCGTTGATTTCAACGTCCAATTGTTCATTTCATTTCACCTGATCACTTCGAAGTACACATGGACGTGAACACAATATATTAACGCGCGCTCTCGGCGCGGACACTACAAACTCCACGCGAACGCGAACTCTACGTACCACGAGCACGGCACGGCGCCTTGAGCTATGCCCAGCCCTGCGCCACGGCGAAGCAGTGGTGGTCCATGGCATTTTCTTCGAGGTTGCCGTTCGGGAGCTCCTTGCACTGCGCCACGATCTCGACGACGTGGTCCTTCAGCTTCTCTTGCTCCATGTACTTCACCTTCGGGCAGAAGGGGCACGGGTACCAAATTATGCCCGCCCAGGTCGACTTGGACCTGAGCTGGTACTTGGGGTTGTGCTTCAACCCCTCCTCGTCCGATGAGGTCAAGTAGAAGTCTTCGTCATCCTCGTCGTCGTCCATGGGTTCCTCCTCCATGGGCTCCTCCTCCTCCTGCTGCTGCTCCCGCATTGTAGCCCATGGCGATGCCGGCCGCGCCGGGCGTTCCTCCTCCTGCGGCTGGTTCGGCCAAGGCGCCCATGGCGACGCCGGGCGCGCCGGCCGTTCCTCCTCCTGCGGCTGGTTCGGCCAAGGCGCCCATGGCGACGTCGGATGCGCCAGGCGTGCCTCGCGACGGCGCGCGCGCCTTGAGCGCCGACGGCGGCTCCTCCGGCGGCGGTGAGCCTGCAAACAATCCCCCCAAAAACAAATCAAAAACCCAAATCAAATTCGGCCAGATCGAATCCCACAAGAACGAATCCACGAAACAAAATTAAGCGGGGGATGGAACACGTACCGACGACGAGCTTTCACCGAGAGCCGGTGGCAGAGCGGGGGCACCTTGGCCGCGCCTGAAGGAGCCGCCGCCGCCCGCGCCTCCAGTGGTGCCGCCGAGGACGATGCCGCGCCTGGAGGAGCCGCCGCCGGTAACGCCTGGACGGTCCATCGATGCGCCTGGTCGACGGAGAAGATGAGTCGCCGAGCTCGCTTGAAGAAGACGGGATGGGAGATGGAGAGCGGTGTACTGTAGCTTGGGGGGAGAGTGAGGGCGCTCGTTTTATATCGTCTGGATCAGGACGACAAGAAGTGGAGAAGGTGGAAGTCGAGAAGGCGCGTCCGCGAAATGACTCACTTTCAATGACACGCGGGCCCAGGCGGAAGTGGAGAAGGCGGAAGTGGAGAAGGCGCGTCCGCGAAACGACTCAATTTCAATGACAGGCGGGCCCAGGCGGAAGTGGAGAAGCCACGTCCGCGAAACGCCCGGTTCGACCACATGCCTTCTCCAGAAGGTTCCGACTGGACGGGTGTCAGCTTCTGCGATCTGCAGACGTGCGTGGACCAGCTGAAGATTCACCTACACTCCATGACAGGTGGGACCCAGACACGTGCGGCCCCACAAATCAAGTGAGAGTATCTGGCAGGTAGGTAAGTATTTATGTTGAAGGATCGAAGGTCTCCGTGTGACGTATCGAAGCCCTCCAACGGTTGATAGAAGCGTTCTGGTTCTGGCGAAGCCCTCGAAGGTCGATGATGCCTTCGGATCACCTCGCGAAGCCCTCCTTGTTCGTCGTCGCCGTCTTCTGGTTGGAGCGAAGCCCTCCTTCCTGGTCCGCGGTGCCGAATGAAGGTGTTCTTACTCAGGTTCCCTGCAGTTTGTTGCGCGAAGCTCTCCTTCACCCGCGATGCTGGGTGAAGGGGTTGAATGATTAGAGAGGTCTGAGTGCGGTGCAAATGATTCCCCCTTTGGCTCGTGGCCCGAAAACCAGATGTCATTACAGGATCATCTCCCTCCATATTTATAGGGGGTGAGATGATTATATTTACAAGTGTGCCATTGGCTACTTTAGCATGGCTCTTAGCTTGGCAACTTCAGGCTCCTGCACCGTCTGCTCTTTCTGCTCTGCTTCGCTCGTCCTTCGCGTGGTTCCGGGTGGCTTCGGTGTAGTCCCCAACATTACATCCCCCTTCGCGTGTGTCTTCTGGTTGTGGTTCGTCCCTTGACTAGGATCGCAGCTATCTTCCCAACATTAGCCCTCAACTGTTGAAAGGAAGTGAGCGAAGGCGTTTCCTTGAAGCAGTTATCTCGTTAGCTGCGATTTTTTCCTTATTCCATTTCTTATTATATATATTTTAATGTATTTCACTATTCTTACTTAAACCCTTGGTTGTACGGTTTTTCACCCCAATGTCCCCAGCTTTCGGCAGGTCTTTAAATATGTGTCGCTTTCACCTTTTCCCGTCCGTATCTTTTTACCGCCGTGGCTGCTTTGTTGGCATCTCTTCTTTCGAAGGTACTTCTTTTCTTCCTTCGATGGCTAGGCAGAAGTCGGCAGCGTTTCCTAGGGGTTTCCATTCTCTTCGAGCTGGTTATTATTTCACAAGGTCTATCTCCGCCTCCCGTTATAAGGGTATTTTTTCGAAGTGCTACTCGGAGTCTGGTCTTGTTGATATAGATTCAATCTGTCTTCCTCTGTATGGCCCGAAGCAAGTTCCGGAGGTCCGACTAAGACCTCGAAGCGATGAGTTTGTTGTTTTTTCGTCATTTCTGGATGCCGGTCTATCTTTTCCACCTTCGAGCTTTGTCCTTCGTGTTCTTTCTTTATACCATCTCCAGCTTCATCATCTTACTCCTGTTGCCGTCGCAACCATGTCGGCCTTCGCTTGGGCTTGCATCAGCGAAGGTTTAAATCCTGAACCTCATGCTTTTTATCGTGTATACCAAGTCCGGCACACTCCTACTTATGATCATGAGAACCATCTAAGCCCTTGCTTCGGAGTTGTTGAATTTGAGGCTAGGGAGGGGTTTCTGACGCCTCTTGGTAGATTTGATCCCCCTCCCTTTGATGAATGGGTGAAAGATTGGTTCTACTATAAATACTCTGCTATCAATTTTTATACTGGGAAAGCCGCTGGTATATGGATTACCAATGACTTCGAGCCTCCGCAGAATAGCTTCATTTCTCGATGTGTCGATGCTTTCCGAAGGGTTAGTCAGAGGATGACCCTTCATGATATTCTGGAGGAATGCTTCGCTGCTGGTGTTCTTCCTCTCGCTTGTCGTGGTTGGAGGCCCTCTTCTTTTGGTAGAAATAAGTTTGTCTTAAGAATGCCAGTTTTTCCTTCGATATCGGGACCCTGTATGACTCTTCCTTGTGCTTCGTTGCCTTCGATAGCTTCCTCTTCTTTTTCCTTTTTGAATTTTTCTTTTTGCTTATACTTTGTTCTTTTTACAGGTTTCAATCTCTGGTCACCTCAAGACCGAGTTACTTCTTTTCTTGGGAAGTTCTCTCAGAAGGAGTGGGTTGAAAGCACTCGAAGGGGCATTGGTATTCGGATAAATCGGTTTTATCTGAGCTTCGACTTGTGTCTCCACAACCGTCCTTTTCCTGAGGACAATTCGTGTGAAGGGGATATTTTTCCATATTTCAGTGTTTCAGGCTCTTCGACAGTTGAGATGGATCCTTCGCTGGTTGTTGTTACTCCCGATGTTGAGTCCGTTCCTAGGAATGCTGAAATTCCTTCTCCTCCGCTAGGTTCTCTTCTTATGCCGACTTATTCTCTTATCTTTGAAGAACCGTCTCCTGACGATCCTTTAAATTCAGCTGTTCCTCCCGTTGTGCCTGATACTGCTTGCGGAGGTTCCTCATTAATACCTTCGGAGGTTTTACGAAGGTCTCCAACTATTGCTTCGGATGTTATCTGTATGGATGGAATTGTAGAAAGGTCTGAGTTAGTTGATTCTTGTCAGCTGCTCCTTGAGGGTTCGAAGGGCACTTTTTGTCTTCCGAGGAAGTCTTCGTTTCTTGGCTTGCTTGGCAAACGGAAGCTTTCAGAAGTTTCAAATCCAAGCCAGGATATAATTTCTTGTTTAGGCATTGCTTTGCCTTCGATTGACGTCGTTGTTCCACCTTCGCAATCTTCAAATCCTGGTATTCATTTTCAGAGGACTGCCTTGCTTCCTTCTTTCTTTTGTTTTCTTTATTATTATTCTCACGATCCTTCGCTTCTTTTTTTATCTCTTCTCTTTTTTTTTTTTTTTTTAGGTGCTTCGAGCTCTGGGTCTCTTGAATTGGATGTTGAGGCCATGCTATCGTCCATTAATGACGACGTTCAGGCTTCGGGTCCTCTTGAATCTGCTGCCCGTAAGGTCCGGTTTCCGAAGGTTGAGCTTGGCCTGTCGAACCTTTCGGGTGACGTCCTCTTCCGTTCCTTGGTTGCTCATCAAGTTAAACTTAGTATCTCACTCCCTCTTTTTTTTGTACTTCGTGTTTCGTTTTTCTGACAGCTTCGCTTCTTCCTTCTTGCAGTCTATTATTCTTACTCAAGCTTGTGCTCGTGAGTTCCAAGATTCTTCTGGTGATTTCCTACTCGCATCATCTCTCAAGGCCTCTCTTTCTGCGAAGGATGATTCCCTGAAAGTTTCTTCTGCTGCCATGTCCGACTTGCTAGCTGAAGTTGAGGTTCTTCGAAGCCATAAATCTAGCGTTGTTTCGGATCTGTCTATCCTTGAAGAAAAGATTCGAGAAAAGAAAGCTTCGCTGGAGAAGGAGAAGTTATTTAATGATCATCTTTCGTCTCGTCTGTCGAAGGCGTCTCAGTTGAAGATCGTTTCTGCTGATAATTCCTTCGCTAAATCTCTTGCCCTTTGTGATCTTGTCAAAGAGCTGTTTCAAGCACTTGGTGCGAAATATGACGAGGTACCGGCGGATGTCTCTTTGGAGGTTATGAACGAGTGGCTTCGTTTGAACTTGGCTGGTCTTGCCGAGATATGCAGGAGCTTTTCTTATGATGCTGTGGTACTTATGATTCGAGACCTCCTTCATAGCTTTCCCTGCGAAGGCAGCGATGCTGTAGTCCCCAACATTACATCCCCCTTCGCGTGTGTCTTCTGGTTGTGGTTCGTCCCTTGACTTGGATCGCAGCTATCTTCCCAACAATTTACACTGTTTTCAATAATTCGTATCTTGTACATACCAAAAAAGTTTTCAAAAATTGGACCAAATTTTGTGTGAATTTGTAACGACCAGATACACATACTTATCAAATTGCACCCTGATTTTCAATAAACTTCGTGAGTTATAAACAAAATAAGAAATGAGCGGTTTTTGCAATTGTTTTGTCGAATTTTATCTCACAACATATAACGAATTTTGATACCAAATTTGGTTTGTGACGGTTCCATGTCAATACCAACCCATGAGATTTTTGGTAATTTTTTTTGAAACAAACTCCACTAAAGTGTGTTCAAAATGGACTAAGTCCTGACATACCAAATGGAAGTTTCACTCCAATCCAAGGAGAAGTGAACAATTTCCAAAATGCAAGTTTCCAAAAATTAGAAACATAATTTATATGTGTGATGGTTGCAAATATGTCCATCTCCGAGAAATTCCATGTGAAAAACAATTTTCTATCGAGATTTACAAAATTGACAAATTTGAGTTAAAAATGGCAAAAGTTTAATGACCGTTTCAGTACATTTAATTGATATAAACCGATGATCATGTGCAAGAAATGGATAGAACCTTTTTTCATAAACAATCTGGAAAAAAATGAGGCCATTTGGATCTTTTATGCCCAAAATATACAAGTTTGAAATTTTAACTATGAATTGAAATGAAAAAACGACCCATGGAACAAGAACTGTGGAAGAACAGCGCCATGCCAGCAATTGCGCGGTCCCGCGTGTGACGTGGCTGCGCCTAGTGAAGGCGCCTCACGGTTTTACGCTTTCGGGCGCTGCGGGGAACAAAATTGGGCCGGTAACTGGAGGAGAATCGGCCCAGTTCTTTCGGCCTTGTTTGATTCAAGGCTAATTTCGGCCCGTTGCACACCCGCGGGAGCGGCCGGAAACGTAAACGAGAGAGGCGCCTTCACATCGCGCGCGCGTGGCCGCGCTGATCTTTAGTCCCACATCGGCTGCCCAGCGCGTGCCACACCTACTTATAAACGAAGGGGACCTAGCCGTCTCGAATTCACTTGTTCTGTTCCCAGTCTCCTGCTTGACCTGTGCCTCTGTCCCGCCGATACTCTGTGCGGGCCGTCCTATGCCGCACCCTCAGCTCGGCCCGTGGTACGGCCTGTGGGCTGCTTGAAGTGTCGGTGCTGATCGGCTTGTCTGATCGATTCCGCACTCGCAGCCTGGGCTGCCAGTGGTGCTGGTGATGGGCGGTCCGCACAAAACAAATTTTTTTCAACTTTTTTCTGGTGACACACAGATAATAGTAACACACTTCATGCAGAACAGAAAAATCTAGACAACATATACATCGACAACACAAAACAATCTGGACAGGAGGTACTGAACCACAAATATTTGGCTGTACTCAACCACAATCAGTACATTCAAATGCAAGTTTAGAACATTTAAATGCAGCAACATACAATCTGAACATACAACTATGCAAGGTCAGACCAAAGCTAATCGCTGTCATCATCATCACAACCAGGGATTGCCGAGTTTTCCTCATCACTAATGTATTGATGCATAGTTTCGTCGTCTTCATCGCTCGATGAGTCACCTTCCTCCATTTCCTCTTCTCTTTGTCGACGCATTTCATCAACAACACTAGCTTCAACATTAGTACAATCTTCGTCGTTTGGTCCCTCATTACTCTCCAAATTTTCTTGATTGACATTGACATGAAAATCCTCACAAACATCATCTTGGTATGACAGCCCCATGCCACTCGGTCTTTCCTCATGCTCATTTTCAGCAACACTCCACACGTGTCTATGTGTGAATTTTTGAACAAGCCTCCAACTATCACTAGACTGGTTGTCTTTCAAGTAAAATACCTTTGTTGCTTGTGTTGATAGAATGAAAGGATCATTCTTGTGCCATAAGCTGCCCCGGTGGATGCTCTTGAAAAATCCATCATTTTTTACTCTCCCCTTCCTCCCATTAGTATCAAACCAGTCACATCGAAACAAAACCACTGTCCGGCGACCACTCAAATCTGAGTTATACTGCAGTTGAATAATTTCCTTCAAGGAACCATAAAATTCAATTTCTTCTCCATTATGGGTATCCTGAACCATGACTCCACTGTTTTGTGTGCTTCTTTTTTGCTCACGGTCAACAGTGTGGTACCGAACTCCATTCACGATACACGCTGACCATAGGCGAACTCGCAGATCCGGTTCACTTGACAATGCATATAACTCATCACTCACATCCTCTCCCTCCACATATCGTAGCTTTGCAATCTGCATAGGTAAACATAGCGTACACAATCAAAATCGCAGAATTGATAATATGCTATACGAGCAACTAAGCATAGACCAAGAACTCACATGGTTCTAAAACCAAGATGAAAATTTGTCCTCGAGGGCTTTCTCAACATCATGAGTTCCTTCATTCATTAGCTCAGCCCTGCAACTCCTGCGAACAATAGTGCACAAGGGATTAGCATGGGCTATAAAGATTGATATGTAGATGCATAACAAATCAAAAGTGTACAAGGGATGACATACTCTATATATGGCTCAACCTCTGGACAATTGTTCAGCACATACCAAACCATCTTTTTATGATCATGCCCAAGGTATGTAACCCTCGATGCTCCAAGTAACTCAACTCCATGCTGGAAAACAGAAAGGTCACCTTCTCTCAAATCAACATGCTCTCTATTCCTGCCCTCTCGATTGAATCGCGTGTCAACATCATCAAGGTACCTTGAGCAAAAAGTCAAGCACTCAGCTGCAACATACGCTTCTGCAATGGATCCTTCAGGCCTTGCCTTGTTCCTCACAAAGCGTTTCAATGTACACAACCTTCTTTCCACTGGGTACATCCACCCATATTGTACCGGACCGCTAAGTATTGCCTCATCAACTAAATGGACAGCCACATGCAAGTTGATGTCAAATAAATGAGGAGGAAATATCATCTCAAGCTTGCACAGAATAATCGGGATTTTAGCTTTCATTTCAAGCAAGACATCCAACTTCAGAGTTTTGGAACAAAGCTGCTGAAAGAAGTTACCTAACTCAGCAAGTGCTTTATATATGTCCTTACGCATGATCCCTCGAACACCAGCAGCCAGAATCCTTTGCAGTAGGATATGGCAATCATGGGTTTTCAGCCCCTGGAGGTTGCATCCATCAGCATTAAGGCATGTTGTCAAGTTAGAGGCATATCCATCAGGGAATTTTACACTTCTTATAAACTCAACAAAAGCATCCTTCTGAGCTTTGGTCATTGTATAGAAGGCATGTGGAACAGTGTATGAATCTCCATCACGCTGCAAGTGTAAAAATCTTCTTATTCCCATGTCTTCCAAATCAAGCCTAGCAGTGATGGTATCCTTTGACTTCCCAGCAACACCAAAAAATGTGGCAAGAAAGTAGTCACATATATTTTTCTCCACGTGCATTACATCAATGTTATGCCTCAGCTTCAAAATTGACCAGTACGGCAAATCCCACAAGATCGACCGCCGCTTCCAACACTGTCCATCTGCTGCCCGCTTCCTCTTTTTGCTTTGAGGATGCTTCCCTGGCCTCACATCCTCTACCCTCTCCAGCTGCTCCATGATCTCATCTACACTAAATTCCTCCGGCCTATCACGTGTTTCAACTTTTCCATTAAAATCTTTCTTATTTTTCCTCCAGCGATGGTCCCTTGGAAGGAAACGCCGATGACCCATATAACATATCTTATTCCTTATTCTTTCGGAGCATGGATCTTTATCGCAATGCACACATGCATAGTAACCTTTTGTTACTCGCCCTGACACAGTGCTCATAGCTGGTCCATCATGAATGCACCACAGAACAGCAGCATGTAGATCAAAATGTGTACAGCTTGCTGCATCATAGGTACGGACCCCACTCCATAACTCTAGCAACTCCTCAATGAGTGGCTCCAGAAAGACATCAAAATCCTTGTTAGGGCATTGGTTGGGGCTAGGGATGAGTAGAGCTGTTGGGGTTCTTCGTAAAGAAAGCCCAGCACCGGGTGAAGCACGGAGAAGAAGCGTGAGAGATAGAGAAGTGGCTTCGCGTGCTTCGCAAAGACTCTGCGCAACACGAAGCCTAGGCTATAGCATTGATAATCATGTCACATCACAGAGAGTCGACCCCCTCTCCATTGCACGGGAGGGGGTATTTATACCGTGATCAAGAATTACAAATCGATGCCTAAACTACCCCTGATCACGGAGAATAATGTACAGGATATTCGGTACAAAAATGTCCGGAGGGCACAATAGTCTTTTGCCATCTTCCTGTCGAGGGTACATTAGAAACCCTAGCTGCTGACGCACTTGTCCTCCGGGCCCACCCGTAGGTCTTCGGGCGTACACAAGGCACCCAGCCGAGCCTCGTCCGAAGTTCACAGCCTTGGCGCGGCAGCGACCCTTCGACGATGGATCCGCCTGTTGGTATTTCTTACGGTCACAGATAAATCCGCAAGCGCACGGAGAATACCATTGTAGCACTTCACCCGTGAGTATTCAAGGGTATCGTATTTTCCACAGGGAAGGCGGTGGTTTTACGAGATAGCAAAGTTCATAATCACATAACTAATAATGTACCAAGGTCTAAACAGGGGTAAGGATAATAATATGGTAGGGATAGTGTGACAACACAACCAGAGCAATCCAATCTAACACTAGAACTAAGCCTAGGCTAAGCGGGGTTAAGAAGAAAGCCGAGATGGGTCCTTATGTACTTCTTATATTCCTGCTCATGCAACACATACAAGTCTAAGCTCTATGTCAACCTGGAACAAGGGGGGTAACCAGCAGGGCTGTCACCACCTACCGGCATTCCTTCTACCAGGTAATCAAGGCTATCTACCATAGAACAAAGAGGATTAGGCACAGCAGGGCTGTCACCACCTGCCGGCAAACCCCCCTACTAGGGCACGTGGCACTAGGGCGATTAAGTCCCCAATGCCAGTCCTAGGGTCACGTGACAATAAGGCAATTAAGTCCTCACTGCCAGACCTTCTCTTGTTCAAGCAGACAACCAAACACCCAAAGCTGTTTATCAACCTAAGCACCACGCTCACATTGCTAAACAGTACTCTCGATTCCCACGGGACTTTGACCCTTCGGATCATCAAGTCGGGAATAAGAGTACACCTAATCCTGACCCGACGGATCAACAGATCAAGTGCTAGAACATGCATGACTCTGACCCTACGGATCATCAAGTCAATGGGTGAGACATGCGTAACTCTAACCCTGCGGATTAACAAGCTACGATCTATATCGCACATAACTCTAACCCTACGGATTAACAAGTCATGGGCCCGAGCATGTCTCACCATTTCATGCATGAATCGAGTGTAAGGACATAAACGAATGAATAAAGGCATGTCAAGCATGAAGCAACCAATCATGACTAGATAATAACCACATAGAAAGCACATGATCATCATACTAGTACAATCATAAGGCATGAGGAATAAAGAAGATAATTCTATTGAGGTGGACCTTGATACTTACTTAATATGAGATGAACGACGAACGAACGATGAACGAACGACAAACAATATATTATTAGCAAGTATCCTCAAGATACAAGATTGGGCTAAGTCCTCACAAAAAGGAGGGCAGCCCTCTCCTTTACCAAACTCTCCCCTCTAATCCTCTACAGCCTAGAGACTAGTCTAATGCTAGAGATTGGATTCCTCTTGGTGTCAATGTGTGTTGTCTTGAGAGGAGGGTGGGTACCCCTCCTTATATAGCCCTCAAAGGTCGGTGGAATTGAGGCGGTTCCGAGCATTAATTGCATTGATAGCACCTGGAACCGACCTTGGCACGTCGATGGGGAACCGCCTGAGAAATCTGGGCCAGATTGGCCACTGTAGCAGGTCGGCCGACCCCACTGTAGCAGGTCGGCCGACCCCCCCTTGGCCCCTTTGGCCTTGGGCTTTGGCGGGGTGGTTCTCCTTTGTGTTGTGGTGATGGGCCTTGGTGCTATCGTCCAGTTTGGATAGGTTTTGTAGCCTTTTTTGGTCCATGTCTTGATGGGCTGAAAATGCTGATTTCTCAGAGTGGTCTTTTGTGGTATTCATGATGTGTTTTCCCTCCTTTTGATGTGAAATGCACCTGCACTCATAATTTCACCGAGACTAGTGGAATTTGTTAGAAATAAGCCCTATGTCTACCTTTGGTGATAGTGTTAGGTTCCTTAAGGTGCATAAAGTTGACGGTAAAAATGGGTCGTAAGGACCGTCAACACCGCCCTTCGTGCCCTGTAGCAGGTCCAGCGGATCTTCGGGCGTGCGCGAGGCGCCCCTCCGAGCCTCGTCCGAAGTCTTGAGTCTTCGGACGCCGGAGACCCTTCGGGCGCTTGGTGCGCCACTCGCGCCCAGCGTCAATCCCTGCGGAAGGAAATACAGACGACACACGGAGGGTAACTTGGTTAGCTTGGTTAGACCCTTCGGGTGCAAAGAGGGCTGTCCGGGATCGAGTCCTACTCCGCGGATCCCCAACAGTAGCCCCTCGTGGGCGAGGTTCAACGCCGATGAGCCGAACCCTCGAAGAACAATCGGATGCGACCGGAGCCGATCCCGGAAAAACTTCCCTCGCTCATTGGGGTTGACGCTGGCTGTATAGCCTGAAGATGATTTCGTGTTGTCCGGAGGTCGAGAGCGCGGTAAAAACGTTGATCTTATCCGCACTCGCGGTTTTCGAGGGCGCATTAACTGCTCGGTTTTTACCCCCCTATATAAGGAGGGGAGGGGGCCGGTCATTTTCCGCGCTCACCTCATTTCCTTCGAGGTCTTCGGGTTTTCGCTGTTGTTTTCGCGGCTTCGATTTTCGGATGGGCGCGTGATGATTCTCGTTGTAAAAATTTTTTCTTCGTATAACTTTCAGGTGCTTTTGATGGCTAGGACGAAGCAAACCGCTGCTCCCATCGACGAAGAGCCTGCAATGTCTGGCGAAGAGGCGGCCTTCAGCCAGGAGGGGGCGATGTCCATTGATGGTGACGGTTCAGAGGAACTGCTGGACTCGTTGCCTCAGGGCGAGATTGGTGCTCGCGATCCGGAGGATGTCTCCGGAAGGCGCGAGCCCGAAGTCCCGGAAGATGTCGCTGGTGGCGGGTCCGGAGACCGTAAAGATCCGGAAGGTGTTTCGGTTGAAAAGCCCTCGGCAGACGACGTGGAGGCTTCGGTTCCGGTTAAAGGTAAGAATTTTGAGGCTAGTAGGGATTACGAGATTTATATCGAGAGTGCTTATGCTGGGGACTTCGGGAGAAAACGCTTTAAGGCCGGCGTTGATGCTGGATCTTCGGCTGCAGAGGGGGAGGGTATTTCCGGTCATGGTCATTCTTCGAAGGTTTCTGACGCCCGGATTCGGACACCTGCAGTTATTGACAAGACCTATCGCTTGAACCGCTCCCGGGTTGGCGAAGCCGAGCTGGCTATGTATGTTGAGAGGGGATACTTCGAGGCTGGAAGGGCACGCTATCCAGGCGACGAGGAAATTGCGCAGCCCAAGGCTAATGAGGCGGTTGTTTTTCGGGACTATTTTGAGGCCGGGCTTCGGCTTCCAGCTCTCTTCATCCTCCAGCGAGTGCTTACGGCGTACGGCATTCAAATACATCACTTGACGCCCAACGCCTTCGTGCAACTGTCGAAGTTCATTTGGGCTGTGAGGACATTCAATGCGAAAGTGAACTACGAAGCCTTTTTGCGCTTCTTCAGTTGTCACTTGCAGAACAAGAAGGTTTACTATGACAATGATGTTCTGCTTCTTCAATATGGGGTCTGCACTTTCCAACCGCGAAACTTCAGCAAGAAATCGAAGCTCGAGAAGGTTGCTTTGGTTACCGCTTCGAGGAACCGCTGGGACAACGACTGGGTTGACTACTGGTTCTACGCTGAGGTACCCGAAGGGGAGAATGAGGATGGGTCTTCGTGCTACCCCCTAGCCAGTTCGCTGGTTCCTGCGGAGCCCATTTTCTCTCCTGCTTTCTCCGGCCGCGGCAAGACCTTCCAGCCTTGTTGTGATGCTTTCAAGAAAGCCTGCAAGGTCATCAGTGGCCGTACTGTTGTGGAGGAGTTTATTGCTGCTGGTGTTTGGCCTGTGGAGGGTGGCTGGAAACCGGATGGCACCGAGAAAGTGAAGCTTGAGGAGCGTAAGTTTACTTACCGCCGCCCGAAGTTTAATGGGCTGAAAAGGCCTGAAGGTCTTCGGCCATTACAGTTTGTTGAGATGGTCGAAGAGTGTGCCAATATACTCTGCGATCCGTTCAGTGCTGCCGAAGCGTATGACGTGGAAAATGGTCTGATCCCGAAGCGCCGTATCAATCGAGTCTTCGATTCGCTGAAGATCAGCTATGGTAACCATGCCGTGCCCTTAGGCAGAAAACGGCTTAAGAAGGGGGAGACGCCCGAAATTACGACGACGTCTTATATCCAGATGAGGGGCTGGGAGAAGAAAGCCGAAGCTCCCGCCGCCGGCGCTGGGTCTTCGGGTTCAGGTGCTGGGCGAGGTCGGGGTCGAGCGGCTTCTCGTCCGCAGAAGGCAAGTGCTGTCGCTACGACGAGCACTGTGCTGGCCGAGCGCCGGAAGCGCAAGAGGGTCGTATCTCGAGGTTCGAAAAGCTCCGGAGTCTCGGGTGAAGTTCAAGGCGGGTCGAGTTCCCGCTTGGCTTCGGGACAAACGGAATTTGCTTCGGGTTCCCGTGGTGAAGATGAATCTGTGGCTGGTGGTGCCAGGTTGTTTGGTTCGGGGAATGCGCCTGTTTCTCCTGGCTTGGAGGCGCTTTCCGAAGGCCGGGACGGGGTTCCCGTGATTGAGTTATCTGATACCGAAGAATTGTTGGATGGCGCCAGCAGTCTTCGTGTAGATGTTGAGGAGATGCAGGGCACGGAGCCGGGTCGGAGCGCCTTGGACATGATTGAGGACGATGTGTTGGGCTCGACCGGCGTAGAACGGTCTGGAGATGCTGCGAGCTCCAGTGCTTCGGAGAGTTCTGATGATTCGTCGTCTTCGGGCGACGATTCTGACTCGAGCTCCGACGCGGAGAGCTCGTACGGAACCATGAAGGATGCTAGCTCTCTCGGTGTTTCGCTGGCGGTGATGAGTGGCTTGAGGGAATACAATCCCGAAGGTCCTTAGACTTGTGGCCTTAGTTTTATTCGCTTTACTCTTTTTATATATATCTTTTGTTCACACGCTTTGCTTGTGTTGCGTAGAACTTCGGGCCACGCTGGAGGCGAATTCCGCTCCTAACCTTGCCGACTTGCTGCTTCGGCAAGGCCAAATGGTAACTGGGTTGAAAGGTTCCTCTTCGTTTTTGTTGCTGACCTTTTGGTCTTTGTTAACACTTTGGTTCTTTGTCAGATTACGCAGGCGTCCCAGGTGCTCCGGAAGAAATTGGAGACTGAAGTGGGCTTCGGAGGCGTCCCCCCATAGCTCGTCGCGCTTCGCGAGAAGAGTTGCTGGGATGCGAAGGAAGCCAGCTTCGAAGAGGAGATCGCTCGCCTGAAGAAGGATCTCCAAGAGAAAACTGACTCCTTCGCCGCCTACAAGAAGGATTCCGAAAGGAAACATGCGGCGGCGCTGGAGAAAGTGGAAGACCGAAAGGCCGCTCTGGAAGAGACAATCAGAGCAGAGACTGAACGGCTAAGGTCGAAAGCTTCGGCTTTGTTTCGGTCTTATTCGGAGCTTATTGCTCGCTTCGGCCGCCAGCCTCGCCCTCTTCCCGTCGGAGACGATCTGACCCTCGATTCCTTTTTGACTTGGGTCGAGAGAGAGCTGTAGTCTGTGCCCAGCCTGGTGACGAACATGTGTGATCATGGGGCAAAGACCTGCCTCTATGCGCTCCTGGATATTCTGGCGAAGAGGAAGGTCGGAGATTTCCATGAACTTGGTTACTCCACTTTCCCTTGCGAAGCTATTGAGGGTGCTGATCCTAATACCTCGGACAAAGGCGTTAGCGTCGTTGCGAAGCGCTTTTGGAGGTTTTACTGGAACAAGCACGGCTCCGCGGCCGCCAGTGCTAGCGCTGTTTCTCGTGCGCAGGAGGTGAGGGCTTCGGACTTTAGCGCTGTTTCTTTCTTCCAGAGTTTTATTGAGTTTAATAACCTTCGACCTTTTTCCGGCCAAGGAGAAGAAGAGGAAGGAGGTTGGAGGTCCCGCTTCGTCTTCAAATCCGTCTTCGGCTGACGAGCAGGGGAAGGCGAAGAAGGCGAAGAGCGCTGCCGTTGCTGAAGCTTCTTCTGCTGCTCCTCGATCTGCTACCCCGTCGGAGCCTGTCGCGAAGGTTGCCGCAAGCGAAGATGCTTAGATCCTTGGGGCTACTTAGTTTTGTTTTTGTTTTGTAATTTTAAGGGTTTGTAAATTAAAGACGCAATACTGTGTGCAGGTCTCCGCAGAGGGGGCTGTCGTTGAACCTTTATGCTATCAAAACGGTAGGATTTGTGCTACGCGCGCTGCCCATCGTTTGGTTACGAAGATAATTGGCAATGACGATCTTGTCGCTTCTGGGGTTATGTTTTCAATGAGTATTTTGCCGCTCGGGCCGAGGTGACTCAGCAATTTCAGAGAGGTAGACGTCGGGTGCTTCGGGGGCCCCCGCTGATCGTCCCGAAGGTCGAGGCTTCGGAGTCTGAAGAGATTTATGACGTTCCGTGGGTGTATGACGATAGCCGTGGTGATGGGCTAGCTGGGATGTTTCTTGAACTCTGAATTTTTGTTTTCGCTTTTGAGCTTTAGGTTTGTTCGTTGTTAGCGAAGATATAATTTCAGTGCTTGTTGTTAATCTTCTGAAAAACTTCCCTCCCCCCTAGCAATCGAGGGCGAGGTTGCTAACACGAAGCCTTCAGCTTCGGAAAAACTTCCCTCCCCGCTAGCAATCGAGGGCGAGGTTGATATGCGAAGCCTTCAGCTTCGGAAAAACTTCCCTCCCCCCTAGCAATCGAGGGCGAGGTTGATACGCGAAGCCTTCAGCTTCGGAAAAACTTCCCTCCCCCCTAGCAATCGAGGGCGAGGTTGCTAACGCGAAGACTTTCGCTTCGGAAAAACTTCCCTCCCCCCTAGCAATCGAGGGTGAGGTTGATACGCGAAGCCTTCAGCTTCGGAAAAACTTCCCTCCCCCCTGGCAATCGAGGGCGAGGTTGCTAACGCGAAGACTTTCGCTTCTGAAAAACTTCCCTCCCCCCTAGCAATCGAGGGCGAGGCTGCTAACACGAAGACTTCAGCTTCGGAAAAACTTCCCTCCCCCCTAGCAATCGAGGGCGAGGTTGCTAACGCGAAGACTTTCGCTTCGGAAAAACTTCCCTCCCCCCTAGCAATCGAGGGCGAGGTTGATACGCGAAGCCTTCAGCTTCGGAAAAACTTCCCTCCCCCCTAGCAATCGAGGGCGAGGTTGCTAACGCGAAGACTTTAGCTTCGGAAAAACTTCCCTCCCCCCTAGCAATCGAGGGCGAGGTTGCTAACGCGAAGCCTTCAGCTTCGGAAAAACTTCCCTCCCCCCTAGCAATCGAGGGCGAGGTTGATACGCGAAGCCTTTCGCTTCGGAAAAACTTCCCTCCCCCCTAGCAATCGAGGGCGAGGTTGCTAACGCGAAGACTTTCGCTTCGGAAAAACTCCCCTCTTTTATTAATCTGGGGTGTTGATTGTTACAACTGTGGTTTGGCTTTGTTACACTTCGTCTCTGCGGGTGCGGCTCCTGGTCCTGCTTGCTACTCCGGCGTTTACTGGTTTCCAAGGTTGCCTGTTGTTTGGTAGGTACCTCTTTCTTGGGCGGTCTTGTTCTTCTTCGCCTGAAGAGATGCTGATGAACTCTGGTAACGCCTCTTCGTTTGGCGGCACGACCTCCAGCGGCTTCGGGTCTTGTTGCTATTGTTGAACTTCTAATCTTTGCTCTAGGTTTTGGTTTCGCGGGTGCTGGTTTTGGCTTTGGTTTTGCTGCGAAGAGCTCTCAGACACCCTCAGGTTCTTCATTGCTTGTAGGTATTTTTCTATGTTCTTTCTGGTTGTACCTTCGTCGCTCATTTTGTGATGTTGGTGGTGTGTTTTGTTGGTTTGCTCGTGGTGTGGTTTATATAGGAGCTGCCGTTGCTCTTCGCGGTGCCGAAGAGTCAAGTGGCTCTTACTGTGGGTACAGTCAGTAATGGTGGAACTGTGTGGCTTTAGTTGTAGGTACCTGTTTCTGATGAGCTAGACTCTTCGTACATGGTGGGTCACGGAGTCATGAGGCGCACTGCTGTATGTCGATGATTTATTTGCCGCTTGGGCATTTCATTCTTCTCGAAGAATGTTCTCGCTTTACTGAGCGATTGCGAGCTTTCCTGCTTGAGGAACGACTCAGGATTTCTTTACCCTGATAAGCCGGAGAGGAACGCGTTTCTGCGTGATAGCGTAGGTTTACGCTTCGGGCGTTTTTGCCCCTGAGATCTGGCGAACTCTTGATGGAGTTTGCATCGAAGTTGTGATGCTTGAGAGACAGATAGGGGAAAAGAGCTGCGTTGATTTGCAGAGGTTACATTGGGTCTCACCTCGTTAAAAACCTCACCCCCTGGACGGGGTTCCCCTGTGAGGAAAAGAGTATGAGCCCTTAATTGCTGAATTTAAATCTAGGCTATGGCGAAAAGTAGAAGGACTTCGCTTATATTTCCGCGAAGCCCTGATACATTTGTTATGCGAAATATTTCTTGAGGTTGTCCGCATTCCATGGGTGCGGGAGTTCGTTTCCATCCTTATCACAGAGATGGTAGGCTCCGGGCCTGTTGCTCTTGATGATGATGTAAGGTCCTTGCCATTTTGGCTCTAGTTTTCCCTTGCCCTCTGTTCTTGGGCTCCGGAGGAGTACTAGATCTCCTGGTGAGAAGGATTTGTTAACCACCTTGCGGTCTCTCCATTTTTTTGTTTCGGCTTGATAGCTTTCTAAATTTTGGACAGCACTGACTCTGTCCATTTCCATCATGTCTTTTGATATTGCTATGTCTTCGGGGTTTATCTCATGGGCTTCGGCTCTTGGGCCTTTATAATTGATTTCTTCGGGTGTCATAGCTTCGTCTCCGAAGAGTAGCTTGAAAGGGGAGAATTTTGTTGCCCTTGATTCTGAAGTGTTGTGGGACCAGATTATCTTCGGCAGCTCATCTGCCCATTTTCCTTTCTTCTGATTGAGAAGGCATTTTTTGACTCCTGTGAAGATTTGCTTGTTCGCATTTTCGACAGCTCCATTTGACTCCGGGTGATACACAGAGGCGAAATGTGCGGTTGTTCCGATACTTCGGCAGTATTCTTTGAACTCGTAGTTGTCGAACTGCTTGCCGTTGTCCACTGTTATCTCTTGAGGTACCCCAAAGCGGCACACTATGTTTTGCCAAAAGAATTTGCGTATTGTTGGCGCTGTGATGTTGACGATTGGTTTTGCTTCGATCCATTTTGTGAAATATTCCAGGGCAACTACCGCGAAGGTATAGTTCCCTTGTGCAGCGGGTAGTGGACCGACGATGTCGATACCCCATCTCTGGAGGGGCCATGTTGGTTGGATTACTTGTGTTGGCTGGGAAATACCGGAGAGTTTGCTTGCAAACTTTTGACAGGCTTCGCATTTTCTGACTAGGTCCTGGGCATCTGTGAAGGCGGTGGGCCAAAAGAATCCTTGGCGAAGGGCCTTGGCGCAGATGGATTTTGTTCCGGCATGGGCTCCGCAAATTCCTTCATGAATATCGCGGAGTACTTGGATCCCTTCTTCGCGGCTGATGCACTTTAGCAGGGGTTTGCTGATGCTGGATCTGTATAGCTGATCATTGAGTATTACATAGTTTCTTGCTCTTGCTTTCATTCTTTTTTCTTCGGTTTCATCTAGAGCTTCGTAGTAATTCCGAAGGTAAGCCATTATAGGAGATCTCCAGTCTTCGCTTTGTATGATGTTTACGAGTTTGATTTCTTTCTCAGGCGTTTTTATCGAGGGTGATGTCAATGTTTCGAAGAAAACGTCTGGCGGCAGGGGTTCCTTTCTTGAAGCTGCTCTTGCTAAGGCGTCTGCTTCATGATTATCGCTTCGTTCAAGGTGGACGCAAGAGAAACCTCTGAAATGCTTCTCGGTGCTTCGGATTAAGTCCAGGTACTTGATCAGCTCTGGGTCTCGGGCCGTGAAGGTTTTGTCAGTGTGGCTCTGAATGACTTTGGAATCGGTGTAAATTACGAAGTTGATGACGCCCAAAGCTCTTAGCTTTCTGAGTGCTAGCAGTACTGCTTCGTATTCTGCTATGTTGTTTGTTCACTTGTCAGTTTCCTTGCTGAATTCAAGTCTAACTGCATATCTCAATTTGATGGCCGAAGGAGAGGTGATGACGGCCGAAGCCCCAGCCCCTAAGTGGCCCCATGCTCCGTCACATCTGATTTGCCATGGTTGCTCGAAGACTGGGCCCTCGGTGTAGGAGCTGGGCTCGGTCCAGTCTGCTATGAAATCGGCAAGCACTTGTCCGTTGATGGCGCTTCTGCTTTCGAAGTCTACAACATGTTCAGATAGTTCTGCTGCCCATTTGGAGATTCTTCCCGACGCCTCTCTGTTGCCAAACATTTCTGACAGAGGTTGATTTGTAAGCACTTTTATTGTATGGGCTTCGAAATAGTGCCTCAGCTTTCTTGAAGCCATTACTACTGCATAGGCGATCTTTTCGAGCTCTGAATAGAACAATTTTGAGCCGGAGAGTGCTTCGGAGACATAATAAACTGGGACTTGAATTTTTACCTCGATTCCTTTGTTGTTTGTCTTTGCTTGTGATTGGACCAGGGCCGCGCTAACTGCTCTGTGAGATGCGGCGACGTACAAGTACAATGTTTCTTTTGCCTTCGGGCTGGCGAAGGCTGTCATCTCTTTGAGATACTTCTTCAGGTCAGCGAAGGCTTTTCTTTGAGTTTCTCCCCATTCGAATCTTCCAGAGCCTTTTAACACTTGAAAGAAAGGGAGGCTCCTTTCGGCTGATCTTGAAATGAACCTGTTGAGTGCTGCGATTCTTCCGGTTAGCTTTTGTACGTCCTTGATGGAAGCTGGCTCTTTCATGTTGAGGACGGCTTCTATCTTGTCGGGGTTGGCCTCTATACCCTTGATGGATACCAGGCAGCCGAGGACTTTGCCCTTGGAAACTCCGAAGACACATTTTTCTGGGTTGAGCTTGAGATTTGCCTGTCTGAACTTGGCGAAGGTCTGAGCTAGGTGAGATATATGATCGCTTCGCTTATCGCTTTTTACGACGATGTCGTCGACATATACAAGTACTATTGTTCCTTCCATCTCTTGCAATACTTCGGTAGTCATTCTGCAGAATGTTGGCCCTGCATTTTTCAACCCTTCGGGCATTCTCACAAAACAAAAGGTTCCGAAGGGGGTGATGAAACTTGTTTTCTCTTCGTCTTCTTTTCTCATGAAGATTTGATGATAGCCGGAGAAACAGTCCAGCAGGGAAAGTAATTCGGCTTCCGCTGCGGCATCTACTATCTTGTCGATGCGAGGCAGAGGGAAATCATCTTTTGGGCATGCCTTGTTTAAGTCAGTGAAATCTACGCACATTCTCCATTTTCCGTTCTTCTTCTTCACTGGAACTGTATTTGCTAGCCAGGTGGGGTACTTGACTTCTCTGATGACCCCAGCATCGAGGAGCCTTTGGACTTCGGCCTTTACGGCTGCGACTCTGTCGTCTGACATTTTTCTTAACTTTTGCTTCTTCGGTTTAATCTTTGGATCGATGTCCAGTTTGTGCTCAATTGTTTGCCTGCTTACGCCTTGGAGGTCCTTTGATGACCATGCGAAGACGTCTTTGTTTTTGCGGAGCAGCTCAATGAGCTCTTCTTCTTCGTTCTTCGGGAGTTGATCGCTTATTATCACTGCTTGATCTAGGATGAGATCGTCGAGCAGTACTCTTCTTGTTCCGTCCTTGTGGGTGATGCGAGGTTCTTCTTTGTCCAGCAACTTTTCTGGCACTAAGTGCTTGTGCCTTTCTTTTTTGTCTGGGTCTTCGCTTACGATATACACATTATTTTGGCCGGGGGTTATTCCCTTCTCGATATTCCTGGCTTCTTTCTGGTCCCCGAAGACTGTGATGACTCCCTTTGGCGAGGGCATTTTCATGACCAAGAATGAATTCCTGATGATAATATCGAAGGTGTTGATGACACCTCTGTCGAAGATGGCATTGTATGGGTAATTCATTTCCACCACGTCGAAGGTTATGTGTTCGGTTCTGGGGTTTGACGTATCCCCGAAGGACACGGGCAGAGAGATTTTTCCCAGAGGGTTGATTCTTTTTCCTCCGAAGCCGTACAAAGGTGTGTCCATTGGTTCAAGGAGTTTCCTGTCCAGTTTTAGCCGGTCGAAGGTACTGGCGAAAAGGATGTCCGAAGAAGCCCCATTGTCAACCAATATCTTGGTGACATCCCTTCCATAGATGTTTGTTTTGATGACCATGGCGTCATTGTGCGGGTGCTTCTTGAGTTCGCAACGTGATAGGTCTTCTTCGGTAAAGGTGATTGGCACGTGAGACCATTTTGTTTTTCTGATTGGAGCTGCGTTGAAAATTGTGTTTACTGCTCTGAAATAATCTCTTCGTTGTCTCTTTGACTCGAAGTCCGTCGAAGACCCTCCGGTGATTGGTAATATGGTGCCAAAGGATGGCAGTGGATCTGCAGGAGTCTGATGGATTGACTCAGTCTTCGGTGGAATTCTGGTGATGGGAGGTGGTGGTGGTAGCTCTTCTCGTGTTGTATAATTGTGCGAAGGTGATGGTAGCATCTTCGGGATGTGGTTTACTTGAGGTGCTGGCAAAAAGTTGTTTGGGTGGAAACTCGATGGGTGAGGCATTGTGCCTTGATAATGCTGATGGTAGGCTGGAGTGATTTGCGGGTATGCAGGATTATATTGTGGTGATGGTTGCCAATTGTGATTCCCGGAGGTATTGTTGACAACTCTGGGTGGAGGAGTGGGTTGTTCCTTTGTTTTCATTCTTTCCAGGACTGTTTTGGTTTCGGGGCACTCTTTTGAGGTGTGTCCTTGGTCGGGTCCATGGAAAATGCAGTATGGTTTGCGAGGTTCTTAGTTTCTTCCTTTGCCTCGTCCCCTTCCTCTTCCGTTTCTTCCTCCTCTATAACTGTTAGATTCCGGAGGTGTTTCAGTCTTTGTGCTGTCGATCTGGTTGATGTATTGGGCTTGCTGTTCGTCTTTATTTCGCCTTCTCGAGGTGTTCCAGTCTGGTTGGCTTCGTTGGTTGTTTGGCTTCGTCGCTTGCTTTTGACTGTTTTCAGTTGCTTTTCGTCTTCGATAGTCGGAATCAGCTTTGCTGTACCTTGCTAGCTCTGTGTATAGGTCTTCGATAGTCGCCGGAGTGTTCATTGTCAAATGCGTCGAACAAGGTCCGGCCCGAAGCCCCGCGATTGCTGCATCAATTGCTGAGCTATCTTCCACTTCTGGGGCCTGAGATCTTAGTTCTACAAATCTTCGGAAATAGTCTTGAAGAGGCTCCCGCTCTCCTTGTACGCAAGCCCGCAGCTCTTGAGCTGAGACGGTTTTGCGTAGGAAACCTTGAAAGTTTTGTGTCAACTTGTCCCTTAGATTTTCCCACGAGTATATTGTGCCTGGGCGAAGGGTTGAGTACCAATCCAATGCCGGACCCTCGAGTGCAGTGATAAGCTTTTTGGCTAGAACGATGTCGTTTCCGCCAGCGGAGGAGATTGCAGCTTCGTAACTCATAAGAAATTGTCTTGGGTCGAAACGGCCATTGTATCTCGGGAGAGGTATTGGCTTGTACGAAGTGGGCCATTTCGTGAGTTGAATGCCTTCGGACAGTGGTGAGCTTTTGTCAAATTTGCTGATTATCCCTTCGGGTCTTGTGGTGTTATGGCTTGGTCTTGCTGTTCTTCTAAACACTTGGTCTTGCTGTTCGGTGTTTTGCTCTTGCATTTCCCGCAATTCTTCTTCCAGCTGGACGATTGAGGCCTTCGCTTCTTCGATTCTGCTTTGGAGTCTTGTTTTCGAATGTTGGCTGGCCTGTTCGAGGCGAGCGCTTCGTATTTCTCGGAGTCTCTTCAAATGTTTCTGCAACTTGAGGAGGGCTCTGTACTCTTGCTCTTGGTCTTCGTCTCTTGCTCGCTCTTGTTGGGCATTGCTAGTCTCCGGGTTGTCGAAGTTGACTCTTGTGTTGTCGAATTGTTCCCAGTCTTCGTCCGTATCAGTGTCAGTGTCCTGCGCGAAGGGTTGCTCTTCCGCAGGGATGATTTGCTTGTTGGCTGCCTCTCTTATGCGGTTGTCTTCGCCGCGAGGGGCGTTGGTGTTGGCTTGGGCTTCTCCGGTGCGGAGCGGTGTTTCTCCTTGGGGTGTCCTTGCCGCGTTTGATCTTGTTGTTGGCCCGGCGGGTAGCTGTGGCTGCGGGGGCGGCACTGGGTCTTCTTCCGAAGCCCCTTGTGCAACCCTCGCCTTTTTAGGTGGCATTAGGGCTTGTTCTTCGTGCTAGAACCACGGTGGGCGCCAAATGATGGGATTCTTCGTAAAGAAAGCCCAGCACCGGGTGAAGCACGGAGAAGAAGCGTGAGAGATAGAGAAGTGGCTTCGCGTGCTTCGCAAAGACTCTGCGCAACACGAAGCCTAGGCTATAGCATTGATAATCATGTCACATCACAGAGAGTCGAACCCCTCTCCATTGCACGGGAGGGGGTATTTATACCGTGATCAGGAATTACAAATCGATGCCTAAACTACCCCTGATCACGGAGAATAATGTACAGGATATTCGGTACAAAAATGTCCGGAGGGCACAATAGTCTTTTGCCATCTTCCTGTCGAGGGTACATTAGAAACCCTAGCTGCTGACGCACTTGTCCTCCGGGCCCACCCGTAGGTCTTCGGGCGTACACAAGGCACCCAGCCGAGCCTCGTCCGAAGTTCACAGCCTTGGCGCGGCAGCGACCCTTCGACGATGGATCCGCCCTTCGTGCCCTGTAGCAGGTCCAGCGGATCTTCGGGCGTGCGCGAGGCGCCCCTCCGAGCCTCGTCCGAAGTCTTGAGTCTTCGGACGCCGGAGACCCTTCGGGCGCTTGGTGCGCCACTCGCGCCCAGCGTCAATCCCTGCGGAAGGAAATACAGACGACACACGGAGGGTAACTTGGTTAGCTTGGTTAGACCCTTCGGGTGCAAAGAGGGCTGTCCGGGATCGAGTCCTGCTCCGCGGATCCCCAACAAGAGCCATCATGAGGTTGGATTGTTCCATAAATACCCATGGAGGGAAATTAAAAGGCATAACAAACACTGGCCACATGCTCTATGAGGAGCTCATGTTGCCATGTGGGTTGAAACCATCTGTAGCTAGGCCAAGTCTGATGTTCCTTGGATCACCTGCAAACCACTCAAATGTTCTATCAAAATGTTGCCATGCCTCCCCATCAGCTGGGTGGCTGAACTCATTCCTCACCGGCAGCCTCTTCACTTTGTGCCATTGAGCCTCCTCTGCTGTTTTCTTACAGCCAAATATTCTCTTCAGCCTTGGAATCAATGGGAAGTGCCGTAAGACCTTCTCAGGTTGCTTTCTTCCAACTGGATCTTTCCACCTCGATGCACCACATACTGGGCATTCATTGTGCCTTTCATACTCCTTTCGGAACAAAACACAATTATTAGGACAGACATGGATGGAATCATAACCAAGTCCCAATGCACGAATAAATTTCTTTGCTTCATGGTAAGATGCAGGCAGGGAGCAATGATGGAACGCTGACGATAACAACTTCAGTAACGCTGTGAATGACACATTGCTAATCCGATAAAATGACTTGGTATGAAGCAACTTCACAACAAAAGAGAATCTTGAATAAGATTCACATCCCGGATAAAGATCTTTCTTCATCTCTTCCAAAAGAGCTGCAAATATAGACTGCCCTCTCTCTTCACCATGAGTTTCAGATTCATCTTGAGTTTGAGCCATGTACAAGTCACTTATCATTTCAGGCAGTCTGTCGTCAGGGCCTTCTTCATCATCAGCCATTGCACCTTCTTCATCCTCAGCCATAGCATCTACTTCATCCTCAGCCATAGCACCTACTTCATCCTCAGCCATTGCAAAATCACTTTGGTTCATTTCGACTTGGGTTGGTTCTCCATGATATATCCACCTGTCGTATGTGCTAGACATGCCATGAATATACAAGTCATCCTCCACACATGTTCTATGTCCATGAATCCGATTCAAGCACTTACGACATGGACAAAGAATTTCTTCATTCTCTTCAAACCTCTCGGCAACAAAATTCATGAACTCACTGACCCCATCGAGATGTGCCTTGCTAAAAAGCCTAGCATTAATCCAATTTCGCTGCATCCCCAAGTGAAGAAGATACTGACCACCGGCGCCGCCGCCCGAACTGAAGAAGATCCTCGGACGCCGGGGGATCCGCCCCGCAGCCGATTGAAGCTTGCCGATGCCCCCGTGTGGCGTCGGTGTCGAGGAGGAAGCTCGTCGATGGGGCGAGGCGGCCCGAGACCGCTCACCAAGGCGCCATGAACCTCGACGGCGTGCTTCGATCTGCAGGAAGAAGCTCGGCGCCTTGCACGAGGCGCAGGCCGCGGTGGCTCAGTGGGGGCGGCGGGAGCGGCAGCGGTGGTGCTTTGGAGGAGGGGCTCAGTGGCGAAGGGGCGGTGCTGTGGAGGAGGGGGCTGAGCGGCGGCGGCGCGTCTCGTCTCGCCGGCGAGATTCAGATTTGGGTCAAGTCTTGTCCGCCCCCAAGACTTGTCCGCGCCAGCTGAATCCTGATGGCGCCTCACGGTGCTTGCGCTTTCGGGCGCTGCGTGGAACAGCATCGGGCCTGGAACTGGAGGAGGATCGGTCCGATGCTTAATGGGCCGGTTCGGGGCACGTCTGATTTCGGCCCGTTGCATCACGGCGGGAGGGCCGGAAACCTAAACGACGGAGCCGCCTTCACATCCCGCGCGCGCGTGGCCGCGCTAAAGTTTAGTCCCACATCAGGTATCCAGCGCGCGCTGCACCTACTTATAAACGAAGGGGACTCTCCTCTTGCGAACTCACTTGACACCTTGCCATCTCCCTGTTTCACCGTTGGCCTTAGCGGGCCGTCCCATGCCGCGCCCATCAACCCGGCCTGTGTTACGGCCTCTGGGCTGCTTGTGCTGGTGCTGATCCTCGGATCGATTCCGCACTAGCAGCCTGGGTTGCATGTGGTGCTGGTGACGGCAGTCCGCAAAACAATTTTTTAAACATAGATGACCATGGGTCCCACATGTCAGAGTAAATAGATGGCGCGCCTCAGCTACAGTGCCTCGACTTGCAAAACAAATTTCAAAACTTTGACGGCGTTGGGTCCCACATGTCAGGCGAAGAGATGGTGTGCCCCACCTGCATTTCTCGCTGGCGTGTGGGGTCGGCCTCGTCGTTCAGGCGCTGAAAGCGCCTCGCGAGTAAGACGCTTCCTCCTTGCGCGCCGAGGAGGATCGGGCCGGGAAAGGGAAAGGCTTATGTGGGCTGGTGATTAATGCGGCCCATTGCACCGTAGTGGCTGAGGGCAATTGCGGCCTGCTCATACATAGGCCCATCCGTAAAGTTTAAGAGCTGCTGCCTTTTCTAGTGCTCTTGGGCTTTATCTCAAGCATGACACGTGGGTCCCACTTGACATGTTGTGGGACCAGACCACAGGTGGGCCACGTGTGCATGATCTGAAAAAATTATTTATCAAAAACTCACATTTTATCAATCAAATTTTGCTTTTTATTGAATAAAAAATATATGTAGGTCCCACTTGACATGTATTTTACAAGTGGGCCATGTAATGACAATTCATATTTGTCATAAATTTTGGTGAAAAATAGTGAAAATTTGTTAATGACGATTCATATTTGTCATAACCATTTGTGACGTTTATTATTTACCAATTATGACGTTTTTGTTTGTCATAATACGGTGATGTCTTGATTTATGACGATTTTGGGGCCAAATTTAATGATGAATCTCAGGTTTCGTCATAAATCAACAGATTTACTCAAAAACGTCATAAACCCAACACACTTTATGACGAAACTGTATGTTGTCACAAGAAAAACGTCATAGAAAGTCACATGTGTTGTAGTGCAAGCTGCCCTTCCCATGAGGGCTTCGGGGACAACGGTGGCCGCGCCCGACACGCGGAGCCGTTCGGGCCCGCCGGGCCCGGTAGATCAGCCATCGGTGGACCAGCTTCGCTGTGTCCTGACGGCAGCATGGCCCGTGGGCCAAGCCGGTGAGGCGTTTCGCCGTCTCCGTCTCCATATTCCCCTGGTGCAGATGGTTTCCACCATCACGGCCTTGTCCGGCCCTGGGCCGGGCATGTCCACCTCTGCGCCATCCACTCCGCCCAGTCGCCATCACCCCTGCAGCTGTCGCATCGAGCCCATCGCAGCCGGTGTCTTCCACGACTGCCTCTGCTCTCGCCATCCACCCCAGGTGAGGAAGAAGACTACTCTCAACACACCGCCGCCGACAACACTACTTCAACACGTCGGCCGGTGATGATCGGCATCGAAGTCTTCCACCTTCCCCGACAGTCCAACCTCAGGCGAGGTCTCCGGCGGCCCCTTCACCGGCTTCGTTCTCGAAGCGGACGCGGCCCACACGTGGCGGACATGCATCGGCATCAGCCGACACATGTCCTGATATGTGTTACTGATGTGTTTACTGCTCCATAGTGTTTATTTTTCTTTACAGAGTACCCAGAGCTACACTCCAGGCTTTTCAAGGTATTTGATTCCTTGTTGTCCATGATGACATTTCGTACTCAAGTCTTCAAAGACCATGACCGCTACGGATGCTCCGCTCAATGCGACTCAGAATCGGTATGTCTGGCATCTCGGAAGTTGTCAACCAAAGGTGTCGTTGTTGCCTCCCTTATGCGTGAGGGTGATCAACAAACATACTCTGAATCACCAACGATGTTCCACAAAGGCAAGCTACACCAACCTCATGCTTATTGCAAGCGAGGCCCTCCTGACGACTCTTCGGGGACCAGCTTACGGGTGCTCTTTCCGTTCTTGTTGTCATTTGTACTCTGCTCTCTGGGAGCAATGTAATCCACACCTGCTTAGGGGTGCTCTTTCCTTGGGGTGGTTTCGCTCCAGTGTTTGTAATCTTCCGTTGAATGAATACAAGCACGAAAAGTATAAAATAAAATTAGAAAACAATTAGCTATCACTGTTGTAACGTGATCAATTGAAATACAGAAGGATTAATTGCATACGATGCTCTTGCTAAATCCCGGTAACCCTTGAGTTCTCGATTGCAAGGAATCAGGGCCTCCTCTTCAGCAGGACAAGTTGTAGGAATGGCAAGGGTTTACTCGCCTTGCATTTATGCCTTTTTTTTGGAAGTCAAATGCAACTAGGAAAACGCAGCTAGATTGAAAACCACTGCAGATTTTTTTAGACAGGAACGCAGGGTCAGCAACAGTAATGAACAATACACCCTTTATTTCATATTACTTGTTATCCTAAATTTTAAAGTTTCTCACGTTCCTCGTTAAACTGTGGATCACAACTTTTTTCCCTTTCTTAATTCCTGTGACGAAATTCCCCCACAAAAATATTTTCTGTGACGAAAGCTATAATGCAAGTAATATGAAACGGATACACTTCTTTATACTGCTATCTCCACCACAACCTATTACACTTTCTCGTATATTACTAACTTGCTCGAAGCCCAAACTCATCTATGACAAATGGCATCCCCTCCATTTTAAGTTAGTTATCATCTGATTCTAGGCAAAAAAACAAGAAACTTGAAAAAGTGTGGTGTAACAAGGAAGGACAACATATACAGTATGTAACCATGTGAAAATTGTTAGATCCTAAATTAACATGTATTGTGAAACAGAAAGAACTACTTGTCAGATGACAACTAAATATAATCTTTTAAATATGTATTGTCTCCATTCGCCAAATATCATTATGTTGGGGTCCTGGCAACAAGTATATGGCAAAGGAGATAGCGAAGGCCAAGCCACACCCGCCTAAGACAGCCGAAGCCACCCGGAACCACGCGAAGGACAAGCGAAGCAGAGCGGAAAGAGCAGACGGCGCAGGAGCCAAAAGTTACCAAGCTAAGAGCTATGCTAAGGTAGCCGATGGCATGCATGTAAATATAATCATCTCGCCCCTTATAAATATGGAGGGAGATGATCCTGTAAGAACATCTGGTTTTGGGACCTCGAGCCAAGGACGGAATCATTTACACCGCATCCGATTCTCTCAGCAGGCCAAACCCCTTCGCCCAGCATCGCGGGAGAAGGAGGGCTTCGCGCGATTAACCACAGGGAACCTGAACGGAATAACCTTCGTCCGACATCGTAGGCCGAGAGGGAGGGCTTCGCATCAACCAACAGACGACGACATCGACCAAGGAGGGCTTCGCGAGGTGCTTCGAGGGCTCACTCCTCCTCCGAAGGCTTCAGGCGAGCGAGAACACATCAAGACTCTGTTGGAGGGCTTCGGCACGTCTCACGAAGACCTTCGATCCCCAACATTTGGCGCCGTCCGTGGGCTGAACCCACGATGAAAAGAAAGCAATACTACCACCAAGCAAAAGCTGCGAGGGTAAGAACCGAGCAAGAAAGATGGAAGCATTCAACCATCCGCTTTACAACGGACGACATCAGAGTCTGTGATTATCCACATACAGACGCCTTTGTGATCAAAGCCGACATCGAAGGGTATATGGTCCATAGAATCATGATCGACAGTGGAAGCTCAGAAAATATCATCTTTAAAGATACTTTAGTACGCATGCAAATCAACAGCCAGGCGAACACCAGCAAAACAACCCTGAAGGATTTTGGAGGAGAAGAAGCATGTTCGATCGGAAAAATAATGTTGAAAGTAATCTTTGAATACGAAGATAGATCCATAACCCAGGAGACGGAGTTCATAGTCATAGACTCACCCAGCAAATACAATGCAATCTTCGGAAGACAAATCATAGTAGCTTTCGGAGCTGCAATCCATCACAACTACCTGATGATGAAGATACCTTCGGAACAAGGCACCATTAACGTATGCTGTAACCCCTTCAGACCAACAAGTGGCAAAGAAAACGACTCAGCAGAAAAGAACGAGCATGAAGGCCATCAAGCGAAGGCAGAATAAGCAAAGCTAGAACCTTCAAGCGAAGTCGAAGAAGTGATCTTATGGCCCAAGAAACCAGAAAGAACTGTTAAAGTAGGGAAAAATCTGTCTAAGAACGAAAGAGAACAGATAATCAGGTTCTTGAAGCAAAACTCTGACATCTTCGCATGGTCACCACAAGACATCACAGGAGTCAAAAGAGAGACAATTCAGCACGAGTTAAAAGTCAATCCAAGAATAAGACCCTTCGCAGACAAGATCAGAAAAGCGTCTGAAGAAAAGAAGGCCGCCGCAACAAACGAAGTAAACAAATTGCTAAAAGCCGGTGTCATAAGACCAACAATATTCTCGAGCTGGTTATCCAACGTCGTTCTCGTCAAAAAGAAGACAGGAGAATGGAGAATGTGCATTGATTTCACAAGGCTAAACAAAGCATGCCCTAAAGACAACTTCCCACTAGACCGAATCGATACAATAACTGATTCGGTAGCTGGTTGTCAACTGCTAAGTTTCCTAGATGCCTATTCAGGCTATCACCAGATTCACCTACGATGGAACCTTCTGCTTCGTAAGAATGTCATTTGGCCTTCGGAACGCGGGAGCAACGTTCGCCAGACTCGTGAAGATGATCTTCGAAGACCAACTGGGAAGAAATGTTGAAGCATACGTGGACGATATAGTTGTAAAGAAAATAGAAAGGGCTGACCACTTAAAAGACCTAGATGAGACCTTCGAGAATCTAAGAAAGCACAATGTAAAGCTGAACCCAGCAAAATGCGTCTTCGGAGTTGAATCAGGCAAACTACTGGGATTCATGGTCTCTCAGCGAGGAATCGAAGCTAACAAGAAGAAAATCGAAGCTATACAAGACCTCGCCCCACCAAAATGCTTAAAAGATGTACAGAGACTAGCCGGAAGGCTTAATTCTCTAAGCAGATTCATTCCGAAACTGGCAGAACAAAGTAATCCCATCTTCAAGGCACTCCGAGCGAAGGAAAAATTTCAATGGGGATCCGAACAACAAGAAGCCATCGAAGGCATAAAAAGAGCTCTTACAGAATTAGCTGCTCTGGCCAGCCCAAAACCAAGAGAAGACCTGCTCCTATACATTGCAGCTTCGGTATCAGCCGTAAGTGCAGTACTTGTTCACGAACACAGCGAAGACAAAGTTCAAAAACCTGTATACTTCGTCTCCGAAGCCCTGTCAGGAGCGAAGCTACTCTACTCGGAAATAGAAAAGATGGCTTACGCAGTGATCATGGCTTCAAGAAAATTGAAATATTATTTCAGCGACAGGAAAATAATAGTACCAACCTCTTTCCCCCTTCGTGACACACTGCGAAGCGGGGAAGCGATCGGACGAATAGGAAAATGGTCAACAGAATTGGCACCCTTTGACATCGAGTTCAGAGCAAGAACAGCCATCAAGGCAGCAACTCTCGCAGATTTCATAGCAGAATGGACCCCTCCTACTCCCGAAGCCTCCATCCAAATTGAAGAATCTTGCTGGACAATATTCACTGACGGTGCATGGGGAGCAACAGGAGCCGGAGGCGCGGCGATAATAACGTCACCTTCGGGAATCAAATTAAGATATGCTGTCAAGATGGACTTTCAGTCAACCAACAATATTGCAGAATACGAAGGAGTACTGTTGGGGCTTCGCAAAGCGAAGGCCTTAGGTGCAAGAAGAGTGCTCATTAGCACAGATTCCAAAGTAGTAGCAAATCAAGTCAAAAACAATTACAAGACGAAGGACCAAGAACTGATCAAGTACCATAAAGCGGTCATAAAAATGCAAAAATATTTCAAAGGTTTCACTGTACAAAGCCTAAAGAGAAATCTAAATCAAGAAGCAGATGCTATAGCGAAGGCCGCCACCAAAGGCGAAGGTCTCCCCCCAGACGTTTTCTTTGAAATTCTAAATAAGTCAGCCGCCCAAGAATCAGCAAGAAAAAATCACCACCTTTTCCAGATATGGGAGGATTGGAGGGCTCCAATAATAGCCCACCTCAATAATCAGTATGAACCTCAAGTCAAAGCCGAAGCAAAGAGAATAGCACAAAAGGTAAGAAATTACAAATTAATCGAAGGCCAACTATACAAAGGAGGAGTCTGTCAGGCCTGGTTGCGATGCATTCTACCAGAAGACGGGAAGCAACTCCTTCATGAAATACATTCCGGCATGTGTGGATCTCATATCGCATCAAGACCCCTCGTCGCGAAGGTATACAGAATGGGTTTCTACTGGCCAACTGCCACCAAGGACGCAGAAGAAATAGTCAAAAAATACACTGAATGTCAATTCTTCGCAAGACATCAGCGAAGCCTAGCAGCAGAAGTACAGCTGATGCAACCCATTTGGCCATTTTACCAATGAGGCATCGATATAGTTGAAAAACTACCAACAGCTCCAGGAAATCTCTAGTACACCTTCGTCGCAATGGATTACTTTTCAAAGTGGATCGAGTTCAGAGCAGTAGCTTCGATCACTTCAGAAAACATGAAAAAATTCGTCTGGCAAACAGTAATCTGCAGATTCGAAGTACCTAAAAAGATAGTGGTGGACAACGGGAAACAATTCGACAGTCATCTATTCACAGAATTCTGCGAATCGTTGGGGATAAACCTACGCTTCGCATCATTATACCACCCTCAGTCAAATGGAGCAGTTGAGAGTGCAAATAAAAGAATATTCGAAGCAGTACAAAAGAGGCTACTCAACATCAAAAAAGGAAAATGGCCAGAGGAGCTTCATTCAGTACTCTGGTCGTTAAGAACAACTCCATCTAGATCAACTGGTTTCAGTCCTTTCAAGCTACTCTTCGGGGGAAGAGGCAATGACACCGGAAGAGATACAAAACAAGTCACTACGAAGCCTAGCAGGAAACTCTGACGAGTCAACTATAACTTCGAAGGAAAACTTGGAAGAAGTTCGCAACGATGATGTTCTCAACCTTCAGAAATACGAAGAAGAAACCAAAAAATGGAAAAACAAAAACATCAGGCCGAAGGGAATAAAAGACGAAGATCTGGTACTTCGGCGAAAGCCAAACGAGAAGGCTGTTGGAAAACTACAGAGCAAATGGGAAGGGCCATTCATAGCGAAGGCAACTGTAAACGAAAGAGCTTTCAGGCTGCTAAGCTCCGAAGGAGAGGAGGTCAATCACACATGGAATGTAGAAAAGCTGAAAAAATATCATGCATAAAAGAAAAACCGGTCTGTACTCTTTTCGTTGCAAAAGGGAATCCCTCCGAAGGGAGCAAGGTTTTTAACGAGGCACGACCGAGGAATACAATTTTTTCCCTTCTAAAGACGTTCTTCGCGTTAACCGTCCTAAAGGACAAAATCGAACATACGACATCCCCTAAAAAGGGAAGAAACAGTCATCAAAGGCTAAAAGTCGAAGGCCAGGCGCCAAAAACCAATAACCTTCGATCGCGTCCAAGAGGACATGAAAAAAAAAGTAGAAATCGAAGGACAAAGCGCCAAAAAGCTTACACCCTTCGACTGCGTCCACAAAGGACATGGAAATAACAAAAAGCAACAAAGTCCATTGTTCTCTACGAATCGAAGCTTCAAAAGAAGAAGCCTTCGATCAGGCAATATTCTCCCAAAAACAAGGGAAAGAAAACGCGAAAGAGAAATACTAAAAACGAATTTCAGATATCGCGCAGAGACCAACGAGGTCATCCAAATACATTAATCGAAAGGCAAACTAAATAAATATACAGAGTTAACCTTCGTTTAAAGTAAAGTTTTCTACAAAATTCAAAACAGAACAAGAGTCACTCTTCGGTGGCGTCATCATCAGACCCACTCGAAGTACTAGATCCTTCGCTGTCAGAGGCACCCCGATCACTTGAAGAACTAGCATTCTGGTCGGCCGAAGGGCTTGCGTTCTGTCCTCCAGCAGAGACTTCAAAGAGAGCAGAAATACGTCCAGGGCCAACAGCGCTCCAATGAGGAATCAGCTTCCTCGCCGATTGTCGAGCCACCCCTGCAACGGATCCTGTCTCGGTCGAAATAGCGAAGCCATCGTCCAATATTGGATCGACACTACCTCCGGACAGGCTTAGCTACGCGAAGGCTTCTTCAATACCAGCAGCCCCAGCAACGACGTCGTAATTCTTGGCCACATCCTTCAGAGAGCCAGAGTTCGTCGAAATTCACTCGGCGAACTCAAAGGCCGTAGCATTCGGCAAAGGGAAACCCGAAACCTCACCGCCAAGAAAAGTTATGGCATCCCTCAAGTTCTTACAAACATTAAAGAGGGCGGTCAAAGACTTCCTTTCCTCCATTCGCTTCTCGGCGAGCCGATGCGTAGCTTCGCGAAGCCTCTCCTTGTTGCGATTGAGGCGAGTTTGAATGAAGCGGAACTGGGTATCAATTGCGCCTACAACCGGAATGGACTAAAGCACAAAAAGAGGCTTTAGAACAAAAAGTATCTTGGCATGAAAGGAAATAATTAAAAGAATAAAAACATACCTTGAGATGATTAGTATAAAGAGATTTCAAGAGCCATCCGGAGTCAACGCAAGCAAGCTTTCGCCTTTCGCGATAAAAGCGAAGGTCCTCCATGATTTTAGTAACATCTTTCGAAACCTCTTCGCTAGAGAAGACATCAGACGAAGTAAGCGAAGGAAGCTTCGGGTCCGTTCCTTCTTCGCAGTTCGTAAACTCCACCGGCTCCTCATTATCATAAGGGAAGAAACGAGGCATGTCAGCGAAGGGATCTTCGCTAGATTCAGAGCCTTCGCCTTCGTCATCATTCGAAATGTCTGGAGGAGGGGCATAACTGATAGGATCCACGGCTAGAGCCGGCTCACGATACGAACCACTACCGGTGCGACGACGCTTCCGCGAAGTACCAACATCCTCAGCAGTCGAAGCCTTAGAGCGTTTCTGCCTTTTCGGGACTGGAGCCCCATAATTATCATAAGGCTGACCACGAACTGTGAAGGACCGGTTAAAACGGACCAGTATACGAGCCTCTTCGCGGCCTACGGCTTCCTTCTCAATATAGGAGCCAAGAATCTCTCTAACCTGGCTCTCAACATCGGCAACAGGAAGACCTTCGCCGGTCAACAAGTATTTGCGAAGGCCATTGTCATACCTCCCCTCTGCAAACTGAAGCTTCAAGCCGGAACCGAGTGGACTGACCTCAGCAGAGATGTATTCTTCGACAAGGTCTCGGGTACTCAAAAGGGATTTAACCGTTCGAAGAGCATCAGTGCAAACTCCGAAATTAGCATCCGGCTCAACTTGGACGGTTATCAGCCACTCAGGGTGCTTTATTGTGCTAACGATCCCAGAACCTTCGCCAAACTTCACGTAGAACCATCTGTGCTTCCAAGGCGTAAGAACCTTGTTGGTTTGACCATACGAAGGGGCATACCCATGTTTAATGGGAACGAAGTTAATCACCCCAAAGCTATCTGAATTATCAGTAGAGGTGGGCTGAAAATGAAGTTTATAGTTGCGTGTAAAAACAGCCAAGCTGGGCTCAGCGCCTTCGGACTCGCAAGCCCAAATAAAAGAGGCAATTAGGAGTCAATTGATGGATCTCCAAGCAGAAGGCGCGAAGGATTTGCGCTACGAAGGGATGAGCCGGAACGCGAAGACCAAAAAAAAATAATCAAGGAAAACAACAGCTTCATCAGGTTCTGGCACCGGAACTGTGCTAGAACCGGGAGAACAAGCACATTCCCGAGCCCCGAAGGAGGAAACGAACGCACTATCAAGGAAGGCTTCGGTGCAGTCAGAAGGACCGAAGTTATTATTGAAAGGCCTTTGAGCCAAAGAGATCTTCTTCGGAGCCATCTTCGCGAAAACAAGCACTAAATAAGCGAAGGCGAAAGACTGAAAGAAGCGAAGGAGACAAAGAAAGGCAAGCTATAAGAGTCAAAAGAGAACTCAAATAGCAAGCCAAGATCGACACGTTTCTTATAGCGACCAAAACACACCGGGAAGCGGGTCAAACATCGAACCACGAAAGGATGCGACGTTAAGATGAAAAGACGTGACGAGCAGACTTGTTGCAGAACTCGAAAGAAACTGGCTCTGGACCTCGTTACACGTGACACTTCGCCAGTTGAGGGCTAATGTTGGGGTCCTGGCAACAAGTATATGGCAAAGGAGATAGCGAAGGCCAAGCCACACCCGCCTAAGACAGCCGAAGCCACCCGGAACCACGCGAAGGATAAGCGAAGAAGAGCGGAAAGAGCAGACGGCGCAGGAGCCAAAAGTTACCAAGCTAAGAGCTATGCTAAGGTAGCCGATGGCATGCATGTAAATATAATCATCTCGCCCCTTATAAATATGGAGGGAGATGATCCTATAAGAACATCTGGTTTTGGGGCCTCGAGCCAAGGACGGAATCATTTACACCGCATCCGATTCTCTCAGCAGGTCAAACCCCTTCGCCCAGCATCGCGGGAGAAGGAGGGCTTCGCGCGATTAACCACAGGGAACCTGAACGGAATAACCTTAGTCCGACATCGTAGGCCGAGAGGGAGGGCTTCGCATCAACCAACAGACGACGACATCGACCAAGGAGGGCTTCGCGAGGTGCTTCGAGGGCTCACTCCTCCTCCGAAGGCTTCAGGCGAGCGAGAACACATCAAGACTCTGTTGGAGGGTTTCGGCACGTCTTACGAAGACCTTCGATCCCCCAACGATCCAACAACTTATGCCAAACGTCTAGGCCTCCTCGGGGACCCAAACCTTGTTCACCGCTCGTTGGCCTTGCGTAATGGCTCACGAGCGTCCGGAACTCTCGGAGCCCCGCGTTGCCTGTGTCACTCGTTGCCCGCGAACTCTATAGGGCCCGACTGAGAGTGCGTGCTCATAGGCACAACTAGAGAAGAAAATTAGTAACAATGTGCTCTTTTCTTTTGCCTGCAATATTTTGCATTTTGTGATTGGAGTCTGAAGATCCTCTTATCCATCTAGCCAAATTGAAAATAAACCTCCAATAATCTAGACTATTATTTCAGCCGGATCTGTTTGTAGTTATAAATGAGGAGAGTTTATAGAATAAGAAAAAGTTAAACACTGTTTTAGGATCCTATTATAGATAATTTTTTAACTTAAGCCCTAATAATTAAATTTAAGTGAGGTTTGTAAAGATTTATTGAAGATGCTCTAACCAAACATTTTCTAAGTCCTACAGAGTGTCGGACTTACATTTCGCATAAAACTGCGTCCCATGGATCAATTCCTAAAAAGATTTCCAAAAAGTAGAAAAATTGTAATTGAAAGAATTCCTTTCCCATTCAGCTCCCATTTCGCCCCTCTGCCTCTTCCCTGCGGCGTCGTCCCTTCGTGCCATCCACCGCCGCCGCCCCAAGCCCACCACCCCCGAGCGAGCGGATTGCTCGTCCAGCCGCGCGTCGATCTGCCGGACGCCGACGTTCCACCGCCTGAAGCCGGCGCCACCAGGACACCAGGTAAACTCCGCCTTCCCCTTCAGTCAATCCACCGGAACAGTTGCAACCCTATCCTCTCCGATCTTGATTTGGCGCCTCTGATTTGGCCGTATTCTCGTTTAGGCGGTCTCATCGATGACGTCGCCGATGCCGTTGTCCTCGCCGACCAACCGGGCCAGATTGACGCCCGCGGCCTCCAGCGCCGGGGTCCTCTCCCCGGACATGCTGTTCGACGTCCTGCTGCGGCTCCCGGCCAAGGAGCTGTGCCGCCTCCGAGCAGTGTGCCGCTGCTGGCGCTCCCTCACCATCGACCCGCTCTTCATCAGCGCGCACGCCGACCTCCAACGTAGCCCTCTCTTCCTGGCCCGATTTCAGGATGACAAGGTGCACATCCATGTTATGGATTCGTCGGGCAACCTGGTTAAGCGGATAGCCATCCCGCGTGGCCACCAACTGCTGTGCACACAACTTGAATTGGCCTGTGTGGCTTCACCAAGTAACAGCTGCTGTGTTCTCAATCCGGCAACGGGTGGTCTGTATGCCCTTCCTCGTGGCCCGGCATTGGTGCAGCCACAACGCGAGAGCTTGCGCAGGCCTGACACGTTTGTGTTTGGGCGCGTCCCCTCGACTGGAGAGTACAAGGTGATCCGGACATTCAACCGGGCTGAATTTCCCCATAATGATAAACTACAGCCGTTTGAGGTTTTTACCCTCAACGGTGCTGCCAGCATTGGACAGTGGAGAATACTGGACAGCCGTGATTTCATAGTTGAGGCAAGCAGTGCTGTTGTCGTTGATGGTGCGGTGTATTTCTTGATGAATAGCTCATACAATCGGAGGGGTCGTGCTGTCACCAGTGGCATTCCTGCGGACTACATAGCTTCGTTGGACATTGAGAGAGAGGAATGGAGGAGAGATCTCCAAGGGCCGATAAGTGGCAGCCCTGTAATTGGCGACCTTGATGCTCGCGATGATTACATGTTTATGTGGCCCCAGCTAGCTTTAGCTGATCTGAAAGGCTCCCTTGTCCTATCATACTATCGTCGCCGTCAGTTCATCTTGGACCTCTGGTTCCTGAAGGACTTTGAAGATGGCCACTGGGTCAAAGAGTATAGCATTCGGACTGGGTCGATTAGTTTCTGCTTGGCTGATGAGTACCGTGTAAAGCCATTATTGATGTTAGATGATGGCAGGTTGGTTATTTATGCAGAACTGACTGGACTGCTGCTCATATGTGATCCGCAAACCAACACTCTTACAGAAGTGGAGACGAAGCACCTTGATTCAGTTAGTGTTTATGCAGGAAATCTGTTGAGTCTACAAGAGGGTAACATTGTGTAGTATTCAAACATGTTGGTACTTCATTATGATCATGTGTAATGTAAGTAGCAATCGCTCTCTGACCTTTTGAAACTGAACTTTCTATGGATATAGCTAATATTAGTAGCCATACTATTTGTACATTAATGTTATCTCGTTCTACAAAGTTGTGAATTCCTGGTCGATCTGGATCTTGATGTTTCCTTTATTCCTACCCTTTCGCATGATTGTGCAATGCTACATATTTCTGCAGCACCTAGGGTTCCTTTCTGTGTGTGCTGTATCCATTTACTTGGTGAGAATTTGGAGGAACTTTGAAGTGCCTGCGTGTTGTAAAACGACGACATGTACCACCTCTATTCATCTATATATGACACGCTTGGAGAACCAATTTTAGTTCTCCAAACGTCATATAAAGATGAACAGAGACAGTACGACGTATATCTTGTGGTTGAAGCAATAGGGGCAGTTAGGTTAATACCAGTGTAAACTAGCATAATACCTTATCGTATATTGGTTGTGTCTATAATGCAGGGCACTGACCCACATATAAGTGAGGCATCCAAGGGATCTATGTTACACGTCTGTACTTCTGTGCGACTCAATTTAATTAGAACAGGTCACATCAAGATGTTTTTTTTCCATTGTCCAGTCATTTTAATTGAGACACTTGCTTTGGATCATTTGATCCATATGCTCTTGATATCCCTGTTCAAACTTTGAACCGAAATTACCCAGTCGCTAATTTCTAATGATTGCCAAGAAATTGTTGCTAGCTTATTTGTATCTTCTGACACATGTAAACTGCTTTGTCTTGTAGTTGAGAAATTGTTTGTTAAATGTACATTTCGCAATGTGGAAGTTGTAATTTGCATGCTGCTGTAAATCACTGAGTAGTTAAAATGGCTTATTGCTGTTTTTCTACTGAACTGTGGTAAAGTATATTTCTTGTGTGTTACTTTGAGATGTCAAGGAGATTATATTTTCCTTTGCTTTGTTGTGTATTAATCGTAGCTTATTCTGTTTACATCCTGCAGCTGTGATAGGCACAAGCGTGATGGGTATGATAGTTGTAACGCAAATTTATATTTGAAGCTCTGAGTTCTGACCATTATTTTCAAGGATTTTGGAAATGTTCATAATCTTTTATTTTGGGAGTATACAGTAGGGGAGGCTCGCATTGTGGTAAATGTTCATAATCTGGAGTTAAAATTTGTTTATGGAGAGAAAGGATCCCTATAAACTCATTTTGCGGTGTAGAGAAATATGCCATCACTTTGGAGATAGGAGAAGCAGAATGATAGTAGGGGCGTACGGCTGAAAACTTGACAGTTGCTTAAGGTAAATTCCTTCACCCTAAACTTTCAGTCTAGAATAATCTCTATACCGGGAACATTGTACTTTGTGATTTCACACTCAAGGTAAAACTGTAATAATCTGCCACTTGAGAGGTTTAGTGAGATAATCCACTATACATCATAGATTCTTGTTTGCCAGTTTGTCACCATCTCTTCGCCACCAGTTATCTCAAGTGTTAATCATTTGATGATGGTGTGATAACCGATTCTTGTGATATGCATAGATATTAAGTTCTAAGTGGAATGCATCTCCAGAGTACCAAAAAAGGACCATATTCAGAGTTAACTAGATCTGAGGTGTCAGGATTTTTGTGGAAACCTAGTTTAGTTTAGTCCTCGGGAAACTGAAGCTGTTGCAAGATGTTTCAATCTGAATTTACAATATGGTGGGGTTCTGAAGGCAAGTGGATGGGCAGTTTGATCAACATACACGCAAGATGAAGTAAGATGAACATGAACCCAAGAATGAACTCGCCTGATGGTGCAGTTAGTGTGCATGAGCACGAGTAATCGGGCCAGTAATATGTATTTGTGGAGATGTGGATGTCCTCGTCACTTTTTTGTTAACATTACCTCTGTCCCACGGACAATGCTTCCTATATTTCCTCACGTGAACAATCTGTTCCTCTTAGACTACAATAGAAAGCTTCCTGACATGTTCATATATTTGTACAATAGTCATAAAGGCCTACACAACAACAAAGCTTATATTGTACATCATCTATTTGCGTGCATGCATGCAGCAGGTGTTGCACAAATGAAAGCAGGACGAACATCCTATTATTACTGGGAATCTGACAATAGCGAACCACATGGACAACCTCACATGACAAAATATGTGGCTGCTGGCTCCAATAACTTTGGCCTGCATGCAAAACAGAGCAAGACAAGACAGAGCAACGCTGCAAATTAGAAAAGCCAAGTGACTGGACAGGAAGCAGCGTATGAATTAATTGCGTGAGCAATTGCGGGAAGAATTACACATGCACGTACCTATTGGTTGTCATCATCGTCTTCAAAACGCATGAGCTCCTCTCCACCTATGCACACGTCAAAAATGGCGCGGTTGGGGTGGGTGTCCTCGGCGCGCCTCAAAGCTTCCTGCGCCGATTCCGCCTCCTCCTCCGTGTCATCCTCTAAACCGACGCTAATGGTGATTTCTTCAACGCAGCCAAGGTTCTCCAACCCAAACTCAAAGCGGCCATTGCCGATATCAATGGTCTCTCTCACATGGAAGCAGAACTGGAGCCTCCGGAGCAACGCCATGGCACCCCGCCGGAACACCAGCCCGATGTTCGACTCGAAGTTGCACTCGGTTAGGCGTGGGAACGAGCCAGAGCCAACCGTCAGCAACTCCCGCATGGTATCCGCCTCCAGCCTGAGGAAACTGAGGACCGGCAGCCGACCGAGGGCATCCACGTCCTCTTGCCGCAGCTCCATGACCTGGACGACGAGCACGGCGAGGTGCGGCACGGTCAGGGCGTTCACCCACGCCGGCAGAAGCCGCAGCGGGCTGAATACGCAGCTGAAAGCCTGAATCCGGAGTTCGCGGAGGCACCGTGGCGGCACCCAGCTGTCCCGCACGACGTCCAGCCTATGGGCCACATGGTAGTCTATCAAGTCAATATAGATGTCCAGTGTATGGATCTTGCGTAGGTTACACAGTGACTCTACGAGGGCTTCCTCCAAACTCCGGGACGGCTTCCACAGCTTGATCCTGAGCACCCTAAGGTCTGTCAGCCCGCCTAGCTCCTTCACGATATCCGGCGACGACCTGCGCGTAGACACACCGGATAGCTCCTCCAGCAGCGTCAGCTTCCCGATCCCACTCGGCAGCCTTGTCCAACGACCAATGCGCAAGCACATCAGCCGTGGTAGCTGAACAGTGCTCACCGGTAGCTCGCTTACTGGAGTGCCTGCCATGTCCAATATCTGGAGAAACTGTAGCTTCCCTATCCGTATATTCCCTACCGGGAGGTCATGAATACCTTTAGTACATCGTAGCCCCAGGTACCGCAGCTGAGGTAAGTTCCAGACGTACCTCATGATACGATGACCACCTCCCTTAAGATCACAACCTTCTAAATCCAGTACCCGAAGCACATGAAAGCACGAAAGACATGGCATCGAACTAATTGCAGGACTGAAGACGGTAAATGACCTAGCTTGTGACATGTTGGTTGTGGCCCCAATAGTATTATGGAGAGATAACCTGCGAACCTTGCTTTGCAGCCATGGTTTCTGCTCAATATCATGGGATATCGTAACAAAATTTTCTTCTCTTGCCAATGAACATATAAGATCAAGAACCATATCATGCACACGGCAAGATATTCCTTCAGCATCGATGTTTAACTCCTCGATCATACTTCTATTAACAAGCTCATTGAAGTAACTCTCCCCAATCTCAAATAAGCCATCACCTCTTTTTCTACATTGAACAAAACCTTCGCCTATCCACCTTAAAACCAGCCGATCCATCCTTATCTCATAATCTTCTGGAAATATGCTTATATACAATAAACAAGTCTTTAAATGAGATGGTAGATCATAATAGCTGAGCGACAATATCTTCCTCATATCATTCATACCAGGATCATTTCCAAGCCCAGAGCCAATCGAGTCACACAACTCATACCAATCTGCAATATCTTTCGACTTGTTGGCCAACAAACCAGATATGGTAATTATAGCCAATGGCACACCTCCACACTTCCTCAGTATTTTTTCAGCCACTTCAGAAAATTCTGCAGGGCATTTGTCCTCGGAGCCAAATATTCTTCCATAGAATAACATCTTAGAGCTGTCATGACCAAGGGGTTCGAGTATATAAGAACCGCCTACTTGCTCAGCCACATCGACGTTGCGGGTAGTTGTGATTATTCTGCTTCCCATGTTATTCTCAACAAGAGCACATCTTATTGTTTTCCATGGAAGTATATCCCAGATATCATCGACAACAATTAAGTACCTATGTGTGAGTTAAGAGACGATAGTATTAGTAAAATTTGCTAGGGAAAATAGTTTGTAGAAATATTGAGATTAATAGTTGGTAATAATGAGCACAATGCAATTGTGGAAAGAAATAGTAAGAGTAAAAATGTTAACGAGCGTAAAAGCAACACAATATTCATCAATATCTGGGTCACATGCTTGATAAAATGTGAACTGATGGAAATACAATTATAAAACTAAGGTATGTAAAACTTAAATGCATTTAAAATAACTAAAACAGTGGCAAATAAAAAGAAGTGCACTGATAAAGAAGTTCCTTTTTATTTGATTATTGAAATTAACTTTTCTAATTAATTAACCAAATCGCTAGAAGCCAGTACAACTAGGCATACAATTCATGTACCATGAAGCTTTTTCCAACGAATACTATGGATTCAATTAGCTACATATTAGCCACCAAGTGGCCGGGCCATTAAGCAACAGGCCCACGATTGGCCTTTTGTTTAACATACGGTGATTTAATGACGAAAAGATACTGGCCCATCCCAACAAAAACAATAAGCCGGATCATAATTTTTGGAAAGAAAAATAATCCGGCCAAAAGTGGTCGGGCTTAGAAAAAAGTGGGCCCAACGCGTCTGATAGCCCAACTAATTAAGGTGGGATCCATGATATGTTGAAATCTAGTGGGCCTAGTAAGGACTGGGCAGCAGCCCACTAAGTGTGAGCCCATTTATTCCATATAACCAAGCTAAAGTTAAACCCATAACAGGCCGAACGCTGCCCCGCTGAATGCCACACGGATCATATAGGTAGTCAACTAACAGGGAAACCAAAAAATGTCATAAATCACGTTTGGCCACACTCGATCAATTATGCTTGTGAAAAGGTCATAAATTGTGATTATGACGAAAATACAGTCACTAAAAGTGGCTGGTGGCGCTCGAAAAACGTCAATCAACAGATTGCAGTTGATGGCTGCCCTACAAACTGAGCATAACTCAATTGGTTATGTTCATTGTGTTGGAAGCAACCCATCCGGGTTCATGTCCCTGACCCGGCACGTCGTAGCATTACAACTAATTATTCTTTCACTGTGAGGCGATGTCCCTCGACAACGAAATGTTCGTGGTGACTTCGTGCTCTCCTAGTCTTTCGGAGGTGCTCATATATAGGGCCGAGATAGGGATACTAGCAAGGGTGGGCATGCACGTGGTCATAGGGGTGATTACTCGTGTGTTTTTGTGAATGTCTGCATCAATATTGTTTTGTTTCGCCAAAAAAAAAAATGATAGCTACCCTGCCAATCTTTTGGCAGTTGATGCGTACACATAGAACATTTCCGTATCAGGTTCAATAACTTCTATTTGCAGATAGGAAGTTCCAAACCCATATCCCAAGTAATTACCGATTCTTGGTCATAATTGTAATCTTGCTAGGTTCAATTGATCATTGTAGCTCTTACCGGTTCTTGGGTCATAATTGTAATGTTTTTTTTTTGACCTGATCTTTTTTCTTTACCTGAGTTCATAATTGTAATGTTGCACGAACAGAACTCGTTCCCCGAGACCTCCGCTCGAGAGCCCCAACCACCTTCTCAATCCCCCCCCCCCCCCCCCCTGCTCCCTGCTTCGGGTTGCCGCTGCCATCCTTAGTCTCTTCGCCTAGTTCGCCAGAGAGGTGACGGCCGCCGGTGAGCCGGGTTTGCAAGCGAACCCCAATAAATTGTTCTCTCCACTTCTTCCAAATGCATCCATATCGCTCAACACCATCTCCGCCATCATCGGTCAACAACGAGGGTCCCCATGGTCCAATTTGGCCTAGCCCGTGCAAGATTTCGAAGCTTGGCTTCTCGATCTAGACGGGTTGTTCAGGGATCTGGCTATGGAGCCTTCCCTCCCAACCTTGCTTGTTTCATCTCGCCCTGGGCGCCTGCATCCGCCACCACATCCCCATCCATCCCACCTCACCCACTCGTCTTCTCCCTGATGCTGGACTCGATGCCCTCCTATCTTCGCTATTCACACTCAGGTACACATCAAATCTAGTTGCCGCCATCGCCCGAACCAATCTTGAATCTGGGCAAGCGGCCACCGCCGCCGCCGCCGCTCTGGCTGTTCATGGTCCGGGTTCTGCTGGTTTGGCTGGGGTCTGCAACCCACCCGTAGTCTTCTCATCCGGTGTGGGTAAAACATGAGGTCTAAAAGTCAAAAGCGATACTCGTTTAGGGACAAAGAGAGTAATATATTACCACTTTATCTACAAAGCATCCTAACCGACTCTCAGAATTTCTTCAGGATGGCAGCCTACGGGCTTTGGCACGGCCATGCGCCCCGCGCCAGACAGTTCTTTTTTTGCCAACGCAAGGCGAAAAATCAATGCCTGATTCCTTTGTAAAAAGAAAAAGGAAAAAAAAAAACCTCGCCGAAGCAAGAAAGACCGTCTCACGGCTTTGCACTTAGAAGAATCTATTCCAAACCTGATCAAGAAAAGGCCTGAAGGTAGGCTCTGCTCGGACGCACCACAGAGTGTCCAAGACACCTGGCCCAGATGCATATCTAACACATAACAGCTGAGGGGTCCCTTTCAGAGAGGCCTATTTAAATTCACTCCCAAAGGGAGTTCAACCTTGGACCTGAGGTGCTACTATAAGATCGTTACGACCTCTAAGCTACATGCCTTTCACCCGTTGCAAAATATTTGCTCGCCCTCCCTCTGAAACCTGGGTTGCCCCTAGTAGAACTAACAAAGTGGCGGGCTAGTGGCCAAAGATCCTCTTTTTTAAAAAATAAATAAATAAATAAAGTGGTGACCAAAAAATTGTTGGAATTTTGGCTGGCCTGCCAGGAGCCCCAGCGGTGGCTGTGTTGCCTGAGGCCCAAATTCAATTGTAAAGCTAAGATGGTATGGAGAGATAGTATGGGGAATTCAGTTTCATATTGAGATGTTTCTCCAAAAAAAAAAAAAAAGTTGTTTACCAAAATATTACATGTCATCTTGGAAGGTAGCCAACATATGAGCATGCAAGAGTGAGTGCATGTTACTATGAAGATTGCGTGTGTTGCATTTGTAACCGTCATAACAGTCTGTGTTCTACCAAGCAGTTTTATCGGCCTCGTGTTCCCATCCCAGGAGCAGACTTCCCTCCAAAAAAAGTTGAGAGGAGCGGAGCGAGGCAATTTCGTCCCCTCCGGCTGAGGCGGCGGTCTCCCTTGCTTCCGATGGCCTTCGTGTCATCGCGAGGTGGGGAAGGCTGCTGTTCTCTTGCCGGTTGGCAGGTTAGGTCCTAGGTTTTCTAGGGTTAGGTTTCCGGCGACGGCGTCGAGGCGATGGCGGCGGCGAAGCCATGGAATAAGGTCCTCCCTTGTTCTTCCTCGTCTCGTTGGTGCTATGCTCCGGTGCCAGCGACGAGCATGTGGAGGTGGGGCTTCCCTTGTGTAGCCCCTGTTTAGGAGTTGTTGGTTGGCCTTTCCTCTTTCCCGTGTTCGGCATGGTGAAGAGGGAGCCGACCTGTTTTGTCAAGGAGGCAGAGGAAGCTGCGGATCGGCGGTGAGATGGAGGATGGACTGCGCTCGTGGTTCCCGCGGCGGCGGTCGTCGTCGACGGCGAGTGGCAGTTCAGGCCGGAAGGAGGTCGGGACACGGCCCCGGCTGTTTGGGCGTTCAGCTATGGCTCATCTCGCTTTTGCGAGTGTCTTCTTCAGCTCACTTCAAAGCCATGTGCGATAGAGTTCTCTCTGGTGGAGTTTCTTTTGGTTTCAGGTTCGCGGAGGCGGCCGGATTTGCAGGCGCCAGCAGTGGCCGGCGGCGGTGGATCTCGGCGCTCTAGAAGAGCAAAAGGTCCAGGAGCTTCGATGTGTTTCTGGTTTTTTGTAGGGGCCTTTTTGCTCTTTTGGTGGGACAGCTGTCCTTTGTATCCTTTTACAATGTACCTGTTGGTGTACGTGTCTTTGTACTCCTTAACTTTTAAATACAGGTATGTTTGCTAAAAAAAAAAAAAAGACTACCCTAGGAGTAGTGGAAGGGATATACATTACCAACACCTAGACTGCCACATCAAGAGGGAGAGCGGTGTCTCAGAGGCAACACCGGTGACCTGCACAGGTCCAGATGATGATCAAGCTTCTGGGAAATGCGGCCGCATGGACCACCCTTTGCACTTCCTTCGACGACGACAACATCAACTCTGCCGCAACACCTTCGTATTCCTAGATTGATTTGCTGTAAATATAATCTATGTTGTTTGATTGGCGCATTCCATGATGTCTCTCCTGTTAAGAGTTTTGTCTAAACATCTAGGATGGTTTATTTGGGTATTTATATCCATAATTACGTACTACTAGCTTGGTTCATAATGGCTGCTGGTAGATTTGTTGAGGATCGAACTCTATCTCAAAAGAGAAATTGTTGTAGGCGCTGCAACCTGCTATTTTTCTATTTTCTAACTACTCCTGTGTAATTTTCACGGGGAGGCGAAGATCGGTTAATCGCTATCAACACACAAGCATTGGAATGTGATCTGAATTATCCGTATGAAAGCCGTCATATAGGTCTTACTACAGACTGTAGGTATGAGAAAAATTAAGAAAATGGCTTGCAAGCACTGATGGATGTATACCTTTTGTTGTGAAGAAATTCTCGAAGTTGATCGATAAGATGCCTTTCATCCCTTGTTGCATTATGAATACTGTTGTGCTTCTCCTTGTCAATTTCGTAGAGCATGTCCTTGAAAACTTTCTTCATGTCAGGATTCCGAGACACCGAAACAAAAGCAGTTGACTTGAATTGCCTTTTGATCTTGTCGTACACTGTTTTGGCAAGAGTTGTTTTGCCTACTCCTCCAAATCCTACAATAGAGACTATCTTTTGTTGTGGCATGGACGTGTTATCGCCTTTCGTCAATTTACTGATTATATGGTCCCTTGCCTTATCTATGCCGACAAGGTCACTCGCCTTGGTATACAGAGAAGTTATGCGAGGGTCCATCATGGTGGTTGTGGCAGAAACTGTGGTAGGCGGATTAAGTGTATCGATACGGTACCTGTTCAAGAAACAATTAGAGCCAGGCGGCCATAGAAAATTTCAATAAACAGATCACGAATGTTTGAGATTCTATTTTCTCTCAGAAAAAGAGAAATATGAGAAACAAGGTATTTCTGATATTACTCTTCAGATTGGATCTGAAATGCGCATGGGTGTTTTTTTTCCCTAGAATCTTGATGTGGACGAGAAATGGTTTCCTCTTACCGATCACGGCGCTCGGCCACCTCCTTTACGCGGTCCCTGATGTCTTTGATCTCTTCGGCAATTTGATGTCTAGTCTTGCCCTTGCTGAACAACTCTACCATCTTCTTAATGAACCCTTTGTGGCGATCAGAGCTGCCGACGCTCACGAGGAAAGTGTCAACGGTATCCTCCATATCGTAGGACAGCTCCCTAACGTCGCGAGCCCATACCTTGATCTGCTCGTCCAGCTGCTCCGACGGCACGCCTCCGACCTTGCGGAGCGCAACATGCATGCTCTCGAGCTCTCTGGACAGGTACTCGACATCTTTCCTCACGCTCGCCTGCAGGTTGTACTCATCCTTGAGTAGCTGAGCGAGTTTCGGAAGGAGGATCCCCAGCGCCCCCGTTGCGAGCTCCATTGAATCGTGTTCGATAGCGCGCCACGCACCATGCGCCGCGATGGCAGTATATAGGCACTCGGCTCCTTCACACAAGCGAGCTACTCTTTCAGAAACAAGTTAAAGACGTAACATAACATTATAACAATGATGATACGTACTGGTTAGTTGTGAAATAGAGATATCATTAAAAAATTTGATCCATATTATTTATTGGGCTGTAGGCCTGCAGTCGCGATCCTCCACTTCTAGCTGGTGCCTAGCTCATCTAGATCAGAGTCAAGACTTCACCAAAACCATATAATCCCTCTATTTTAAATTACTTGTCGTTCGTGCTATTTTCAAGGGTGAATCATAACATGTTCTATATATCTAGACGAACAGTGGCGAAGCTAGATGGTTGGAATCTGGTGCACCGGCACTAGCAAGGGTAAACTGAAAATTTAGCACTATAACTCTAACCATTTATGCACCGGTTTTAGCCCATAATTGACACCATGGCACCAGCATCCTGGCAAGACATAAAGGATGGCTAGAAAAATCTCCTGGCCGAAGAGAGTAGTACGTGGAATTCGGGGCCATGACCGTGGATGTGGAAGGGAAAGGTTGGTGTTTCACATCTAAATTCTCCTATCCTACGCTGCTTTTTTAACTTTTGAGCCTCCACAAAGTATTAAATAGTTTGTCTAAAACGGTTCTTTTCTTTCTCCCTCCATTTTTTTTTTATAAACAATGCTTATTTTGAATCTTAAATAGTCGAACATGGTAACATTGACCGGAAACAGGGCAAATCGTATGCACGTATGATGTACAAAACTATCGTGCCAATACATTCATATTTACTTTAGATTAATCTATTATCTTAGTATTTGAAGAGAAAAAGAAGCCACCACGTTCGCTCTCAAAGCCACGAAATTCCCATGTTAATCGAAAAAAAGAAAAGACGTGAACCGTTGGATTTTATGAATCATGAACAGTCTAGATTAAGCAAAAGAAGTCCATGCAGCAATTACGAAATAAATAGCATATAATTTGGAATAAAATGTTACTTAATTTGGTAGTATGGAATCCGACGTGAATACAATTATACAGATACATTAGTTTGGAAACTTTGGGTTTTTTTTTTTTTTTTTTGATTCTTGGAAACTTTGGGTTGGTAGGGACAAAAGACAGCCCTTGGAAAATAGGAAAGGAAGAAACGTTTTAGCACGTGAAAGAGTCCTCACGTGGGAAATATAAAGGAAAATAAAAATCACGTAAAACGAAACCACCAACCCATCGCCATCTCATGCTAACGTGGGAAAAATAGGGCATGGAAAGAAATAGACTACATGGATCAGGCTACTGGGTGTTAATCAATCGGCAGCCAAGCCCGAGGAGAGGAGAAGTCCCGATGATCTTTTGCAGAATTGAAGCAGGCGTCCTACAGATGAGCGCGAACACAAGAACGTACGAAAAGCACAGCACCAAGCATCGTTGAAAACCAAAAGATTGCTCCGGTTGTTAGTCGTTACATGCATGCATGCGAAGGCAAGCAGGTGCTATCAATGAGGAACTACGGCATGACAGCCGCAGTGCTATCAACGAGTATCAAATGCGAGAGCACGCATAGGGGAGCTTTCTTGCCGGAGCTGCGAGTGGTTTCTCTGTAAGTTTTACTTGGACAATTACGAGTCTGATTTGGAAGAAACACATATGGAATCCAGGGAAGGTCGAACATCTGCCCGTCAACATGTCGCGAGATGCGTGGCCAACGGAATGACAAAACCTACTAAGATGACACGTGAGCTCTCCATCAAACGACAACAGACAGAAGCAATCATGTTGCCGTCCTACTACACGATTCAACTTCAGACACAACGAAATAGGGTTAATCTTGATATAACACAGACAATTTCCATGAACTCTGATGAGACCGACCCTGCCATTAATTTTTAATATTTATTTGGATAATTAAAAAGAGTATCTGATTTGGAAGAAACATAGATGGAATTCATGGAAGGAGGAACATCTCCCCGTCGACATGTTGCACTTACATAACGGTCATGGCAAGCAGGCCACAAAAAGATGTTGTGCACACTGTCGCCGTGTAGGGCGCCTCAATGCCAAAAGCCCGTCATCATATAATGGCTGAGGTATTAAACTAAAACATGGCGTCCATCCGATTTCTTGAAAAGGAAGGATCGACAGGACTAAGGAGTCTAAGGTGTTGCTCCACCTTCGCACTTGGATGCTAGAAGAGCAAGAAAGCCTGTACAGGCCAAGCTAGGATCCAGAATTGCGAGCACTGGCGGGCCATGCATGGATAAAGGGGCAACAGTTACCGGGTACCATGAGCTATGAAGGGTCAGTTTGGGTTGTTTCCCTTCGTAATGCATGCCACTGTCATGGCGGGAGTTAAAAAAAATGAGAATAGCTGCGGGCTCAGACGATTCATGGAGATGAGGAGACAACGCAAAAAAGAAACATCTCTGATCTATCCCGCACCGCAAATTGGTAAGACGAGCATCAACTGATGGTGAGAAAATATTAAGAGATTATCTGGTCCGTTATGATAGGTGATGATAAGGCAAAATAGCACGTTCACTATACTACTATAGTATGCCGCAAGCTCTTTGCTAGGAAGGGTAGGGAGTGGATGTGGGCAGACACCACTAGCACGTAGGCGAGGACAACTCTCGACAAAAGAAGAGATGTTCGCGTCAACAGTGTCATGCTCATGACCATGGATAAATGGCCCACACGGCTACACTCAGTACGTCCTCAGAGGTTCAATGTCCATAGAAACATAGGGGAAGAAAGACCAATTAAGGTTTGAGCTTTAAGCGGTGGACAAGAATTAGAATGCGTTTGTGCACTACTGGTGAGGATCTCAGCCCTTCCGAAACCATAGCTAAGAAGAAAACTGGCAGTTGAAATTTTCAGCTCACTAAATGAATATTTTGTGTGTCTTGATTCCCCTCATAAGGAAAATAAAGAAGAAGATCATTTGTTTTCCGTTGTAAGGAAAATAAAGAAGAAGATGATGAAATTTGATAATGCATTCATTGTGTAACTCCAGCTGGCTAGAATCTGAACGAAGCAAATATGCATTTGTATTCGTTAAACATTTCTTGGCATGCATTACAGATGCTAACATTTGTAAATTTTACAGATATGCTATAGCATATCTTTTCTTAATTGTAACATTTGTCAGATACAATTAAAATTATATAATAAAAGCTATAGCATATCTTTTCTTTAGATAATGGAGATGGCCAACCTTTGCTTCAAAACAAGCTAAACCTAAAATTATAGCATGTCTAGCCGCGCAATTTGCGCGGGCCACCTTACTAGTTGATAATATATTGTAACAGAAATCACTGGTCAAATTAAAGGTACGTTTGAAGACTTTTCAAGTCCTGATATGTGTTCTATAAAAATATGGTTGGAGTACTATCTGTGAAGACTTTGTTTGGTAAGTAGTATTGTGACACGTATGGTGACAATGGATTATGTTTACGTCCATGGATATCAAGACAAGGCTGAGGATCATAATTCTGTATATATGAATGATTGGCGTAAATTAAAAGCTATAGGATAATGACACTGTAAACATTCATATCTACTATATATCGCGTGGCCTCTCCGCTGACTAGCTACCCGCATGCTGCAGGCCACGTACTTGATCGTTCCTGGCACGGAACAGACAGATCAACCCCAAGAAACATTAGACAACTATAGTTGAGAGGCCGCGTGTTGCATTTCATATGGCCATGTAAGAAAACTAAACATGGATTCAAACAATCAAGATAGAATCTTCTCGTTCACATCATCAGTTTCTTTTTTCTTTTTTTTGAAACCAAGAGCACTTCTCTTCATTAATCATAGGGATAACAGTCGTGCTTTGCAGCAAGTGGTTTGGAGGTGAGACCTCCCAAATAAAACTAGCCCTGTGATGCGTGCCATACTGGGCACAAAGGTGTGTCGTCAGTTCGCGGAACGATATTAACAAATTTAAAAGAAAACAAAGAGAAGTTATCGCTAAGCTCATGTAAAGGTAATATATTTATTATTATTAAAACCATTACTAAGACAATACGTTTGGGTGATAAAGGTGTCGTCTACATACTCTAAAGCAGATGCGGCGTAGCTTCCGCCTCTCCACAGCGTTTTGAGGGACGTGGACCGCGTCGGGAGCTGACGCGTTATCTCCATACATCGTGGCCGACTCCGAAGCCAACGTGTTGTTCATTCTCTCCTTCCTAAGTCGGTTGTGAGTTGTGACGTTGGGCCTTGGGCCACCAAGCCTCCAGTCAGCTTTAATTCTCGCTTGTGGCCGGCCGTTTCCTACCATGACCAAGAAAGCTTACTGCCAGGCCATGGATAACTGGTGTCTGGGCAACATTTTCATGCCCTACCCTTCGTCGATGGCCACAGATAGGGCCCAACATGTCGACCACCATCGCTGGAGAAGCTCACGCCGAGGTTGACTGGACGAGGCATGTTTCCTTGCCAGGCCCTTGACCGGCGTGGACGAGATGTCGGCGACCCGCAAGTCCATGCCCTTCAGCAGATTGAGAGGTTGCCGGCCAGCCGACGTCCTTCAGCAGATCGAGAGCTCGTATTTATTCACACAGCAGGCAATACACGAAATCTGGTGATTTATGATAGGTTAGTGACGAAAAATATCATTAACCATGGTTAGTGATGAAAAAGATCGCTAATCAAGCATATTTGGTGCTCATTAGTGACAAAATTAGAAGTATCACTGATTGCACCAAAAAGAGCCGCCTGCCACGTTAGACGGAGTTTCAACGCGGTGGCTGACATGGCATCGTATATTTTTGCCATAAATCTTGATTCGGTCCACCAATAGCCCACAATCATAGTATGAGAATTGCAGAAAAATCAAGAGCTACTTGAGCATGGTCAGGGGGCGGCTACAAAAACCTGTGCACAATCAACACCGTGCACACGGCCCTTCGACAGCAAACAAAACAGTTTCAACTCGGAATTAACAAGTTTCAACTCAAATTATACAAAGTTTCAGGTCGATTCGAAAAAATTCAACTCCTTCTGTGGCGATGACCCTGGCGGTGCGCCCGGCGACTCTTCCTCCGGTGCTGCACCAGGCGGCTTGCGCGGAGCCGCCGCTCCTCTGGTGGCGGTGGGACAGCATGTGTTTCGGCGGAGGCGAATGGGCAGCACCTTCTCTCCGTCTCCTTCTCTGGCGGCACGCTGGGCAGTGAGTTGCTGGCAAGTATTCTCGATCCAGGTCAGGATGAGGAAACGAGAGAATCGCTGTGACTCAGGCTTAGGAGGAATTTTGACCTGAAAAGGTTGATCATACTTCTTGTACTCCTTCCTATAACTAGGTGCAGTCACTTCTTCATGCAGCAGAGCCAGAGAACAAGCACTATCAAGGTCCTTGGGACGTTGCACAGGCCGACCCTGTTCGTTTCCTTTGGCTAAAATTTTAACCCTGTCACATCAACGAGAATCTTACTATTTAGGAGTATTAAATAAAGTCTAATTACAAAACCTTTTTACGGATGGGGGCTAATTTACGAGACGAATCTAACGAGCCTAATTAATCTATGTTTTGCTACAGTGATACTACAGTAACTATCTTCTAATCGCATCTTAATTACCCTTATTAGATTCGTCTCGCAAAGTAGTATAAGATTCTGCAATTAATTTTGTAATTAGACTTTATTTAGTACTCTTAAATTACAAGATTCAAAATGGCTAAAATTTTAACCATAGAAACGAACACCCAACAGGATCTGTAACAGAGTGATAGACATTCAACTGATCAATCAGCTCACAGAATTTGTCCACATATTCAGTGACTGAACCTGAACAGCTGACGAATAAGAGACTCATGCTGATCTCTACCGAAGCGATCTAATATCATGCTAGTTAAGATCGTCCATGAAGAGTCCTTCAACTGACGCTCACCTGACTGCCACCAGCGAGAAGCAACACCAGTGATGTGCATGGTGGAAACCTTAATCCAAACAGACGGATCCACATTGTACATGTCAAAACAATTTTCACAACGGGAAATCCATAGCTTAGGGTTATCGCCATCAAATGTGGGGAAATTCATCTTAGGCAACTTCCCAAGGTTACGAGACACAACTCCTCCAGAAGTATAGCGATGCATACTAGGCTCAGGGGTACCAAACAGACGAGAGAATCGCTGTGACTCAGGCTCAGTAGTACCTCTGGAGGAGTATAAAAAAAGCATTGCACATTTACTACATAAAAAAAATACACGAGTGACAGCATGAATGGAGAACTAGCTAATTCATTGAATCAAAAAGAGCAACATCATTGGTTACCAGAGGACAACCAGCAACAATGCTGTTGGCTAGTGATTCAGAATAATATATAGCAGCCGTCATCACATTTCGAAACATAATCGCAACCAAAAGCACCATTTGGTCTAAGCAGCAGCGTCAGATAATAAGCATCCTCGCGCACTTATTAAATTAACAATTAACGATGCTAGCAAGAAACTTTAGCAGCCATTAAGCTATTACCACATCTGATATTCTTCTTAAGTAGAATTTTATGTTTTCAAGTCATCGCAGTGAGACTAAGGCTAAGGTTTCTACAGATAGAACTGCAAGCAAACATTGCTGGGCTTGGAAATGTGATTCATCAAACATGAGCTAATTCATGGTAACTTCAGAAGGTCAGCAGGATACGGCCTTGAAGAAGACAAGATCCTACAGCATTTTTACCTGCAAGGAAAAATTTAGCAATATTTTATTCATGGCATGATAATAAACTCACAAGAGCTAGCTAAGTATACGCATTGAGATGCTTCGCTCAAATTGGCAAATGAAAATAATGGTGAATGCCTAATCAGAAAGGACAGTAGAAAAACAATGGAAAGATCAGTTTTAGTAACTCACCAAAACCCAAATTAAAATCCAAAAATGCATAAAACAAATCTCTGTTCTCAAAGTTCGTCCTTCCCCATTGGAAAAAACTGCTTCAGTTTCATATAAATTTAAAATGCTCTTGTTGCACTTCATTCAGTTATTCAAATTAAAAACAAGGGAATGGAAGCATACATACTGAAACAACTCGAACGAGTAAATGGAACATCGATATAAGGAAATGCAGGACCAAATAAAAACTTACGTAATAACAGCAATTTACAGAATAGGAAAATGGTTACTCAGTTCTATATATTGAAACATCTCAACAAATGGAGGGAGGACTAACTAATAACGGGTTTATCACATTTTTGCTACTGGGAATGCCGGAACCCTTAATCACTAACGAATTTCCATATTTACATGTTTAGTTGATAGTTTCATACAACACTCGGTGCATTCTTAATCTGCTGAAATAATCGACTCCATGTATCCTAGTCAGGAATTTAAACCGAGCCATTAGGACATTTAGCATCCAACTGAATGGCTCACAAAGGCATTTCCTGACCTGTGACCTATTATTCCGGAGCTTTTGTGAATGGCTCCATCATCTTTTGTGGGTGCAAGTATAAGATATAATCAGTGTAACACCATATTATTCAAAATGTCGCAGAATGTCTGAAAGTACTGTGTGCTCGTGTAACTTGATGTCCAGAAATGCTACACGGTAGACATCTTGATCTGCGCTGCTATAATACCACAGGCACAAGGCGCTTACGCATCAAGGGTGACAGTATTTTACCTCGTAAAACTGAAATCAAGTATTTGCAACAGTACCCAACTGTCTGGGGCATAGCCAACTAAAGTAATATGCTAGTAGTGTAAATCAGTCTAAGCTGGTGATGTGGTATAGAACACCAAGGTGCTAGAAGCAGCAAAAAAATGCTTATACAGAATCGATGTATACTCTAGTTCCAGGATCATTATGCCTCATCTATCCATTCCATGATTTTGACAGGCATTTCATTATGTCAAGATGATTTTCATCAACAAAATCTCTGAACATTTACACACACAAGACGAAATAAGTGATACTTGGAAACGAACAATCCAACAGCCTCAATCAATATCCACCGTGTTAGAACAAGTTTATATTTTGCCCAAATATTGTAATGTGCTGAAATTATCAAATTATAAAGTTTCTATTTGCAAAAAAAAAAGAAAAGTAACTATAACGTTTCAGTGAACATAATCATTATTGGACCAAGATAAATAAGGCATACAGGCTTTCCTGCTGCTGAAGATGGAAAAGGGTAATGTATTAAATTCTGGATATCATGTTCCTCTTACCACCAGACCAAGATTCCATTCTTTCATCAAACTGCATTTAGTACAAACAAAAAAAAAAATTCTATCACCAGCTCAAGTATGCCTAATGCATTCAGATTGAGGAAAGCTTTTGAAATTTTGAACTTTTCGGTTGCACAAATACTCGTCTGCTAGAGCTTGCTCCTAGTCATTTGGATCAAGTGTTCACAAACGCATACCTCAGAGATGTAGTACACCGTGGATTCTCTAATTTTGCTTTTGTTGGTAGGCACCTACGTGTCTATGCATACTGAATAGCTCTTAGCATTCAGTTCAATCAAACTGAGAAAATAATCTACCGTGTGAATAATCCGGCACTGTGATAGCTCTGAGATAACTAATCATAACCTACAATGTACTTTGACATATGATGCAACCAAACTGATGTAATAAGGCTTCAAAATTGCTACACCGACCATTCCCCAATGTATAATTTCAGCAACATAGATGAAAACAGAGCAAAGACATCACAGTGCAGAGCAATACATCAGATAGAACATTGTAAAAAAAAAAGAAAGGGGTAAGCTTTTGGGGATCATAATTAAGCACCTTGAGATAGTGTCATCGAGACCAAGATCATTCTTTTGTTGCGATCCAGTGACTGTGACTTTGCCTTGGCAGTAGTCCTTGTACTTGCCGGCCACCAGGGCGCGCCACAGCAAGGCACGGAGAAGAATCGTCTTGAGGAAGGAGAGGTTCCCGTCCAGGAAATTGGCCCACAGCGCTATCTCGATCACCTCGAAGGCAGAGTACCCCACCAGGCCCTCGAAGCCAGCGATGGCGCCGGGCGCGCCGCCCAGCGCGGCCGCCAGGATTCCGTCCCGCAGGCAATCCTTGTTCTCCTGGCGGATGACCTCGGGGATGCCGGAGACCCACTGGTTGCCTTCATGCACCATCCCGGTCAGGTAGCAGATTCCGGCGGCGCTGAGCCGGGGTCGCGGGTCGGAGGGGCGCTCCGCGGCGATGAGCGCCAGCGCGTCCAGGGCGTCGTCGAAGCGGCCGTCCTCCGCGGCGACGAGCGCCACCTGGATGCGAAGACGCAGCGCCTTGTCGGGCCCTTCTTTGGACTCCATATCCGCGAGAAAGGCCTTGGCGACGTCCTCGAGGCGAAGTTTGGCGACCACCTGCCTGGAGAGGGGCTGGGAGCGGAGCGCGGCGGCGGAGAGCGCGTGCGTGGCGTCGAGGAGGAACGACTTCGAGGTCAGCAGCGCGTCGAGGCCGCGGAGCTCCGGGTGGTTGCGGGCGAGGCTGAGGTGGCCCGGGGCGTGTGCCGGCGAGGACGACAGCAGGCTGAAGGAGGAGGAAAGGCTGCGGTCCGAGGCGCCCCCCATTGCAGCGGCGGACAGCGCCACGGCCGCAGCGGCGGCAACGGCGGCGCGACGGAGGTAGCGCGACATGAGCGGAAGGGAGGTGGAAGTTCTTTCCTTTTCCGGCTGCTGGTGAAGTGCGGGAGCAGAGCAGGTGAGGCGAGGTGGCAGAGACGCTTCTCACGCAAGATTATTTGGGGGCATTTTCGTCAAGTTCCAATAAATGATATAATAATATACACCTATTTTTATCCGGTATAACCTTGAATTGAACATTAAAAATAGTGAGAAATAGTGTTTCACGCGACGGATGGGCGAAAATCTTTTCCCCTACTACATCCATGACATTGTCATAGTTTTAACTACCAACGCGTGGAAATATTATTACGTAGGATGTGTGTGAGGAAGAATTAGGAAATATTTTCCCCTACTATATCCATGGCACTGTATAATGGCAACTGGTCCCATATGTCTAGGATGCCATTGGCAAATAGGAGACCAAAATTCTTTAAGAAAAATCTTTCCTTGGCCCTGTTAAAATTTGGTTTCTTCCTTGACCTTCTTTGAAATTTTTTTTATCTATATGGCTTAGAATCAGAATTCTGTTCTTTTCTTGGCCCTGCCGTCACTTTGAGTTGATAACGGTGTTAACTTGGGGGGTCAAATGACATTTCTACCCTTGGTGTGAATACAAGTGTACATTTCAATTCAGGGGTATTTGTTTGTTCCAAAAATTCAGAATTATATCTCTATTTCATAATTGCACAAAATTTCAGTTATATTTTGATTTCATCTATGTAAATTTCAATTTGGGAGTGTTTGTCCGTTCAAAAAATTTAGAATTATATCTCTATTTTATAATTGCAATGGCAACTAATAAGGAGTTGCTCTATTTCGTATATTGAACCTGGCGTTCCTTTTTCAGAGTGGGAAAATTTTTATGTATTGCACCATAGAAGTACAAAATATTAAGCAGAGCCATTACAATAAGACAAAAGCATATATATTACAAGACACCAAGGTAAAAAATTATTGACTTCGGCTATCAAATCACATGATGGCCTCGCCGGAGTAGTGCAAGCACTCTGATCAAATGTTCCTCAAAGATGTCAGAGAATACTCGTTGCTAGGACAGTGGTGGCGACAAGGATAATACGTTTGAGGGAATAGAAAACACACCAGTTGAACATGTCAAGTCAGTTTAATATAACTCCAATGCATTCTCATCCATGGAGAATATAACTCCCAGAGTTTGTCGATTATCATAGGTAGTAATAAACAGATAATTAAGTATTGAGCATAAGCGATATTCATGAACACTTGACACTGCACCTTTCCAAAGGACATAAATAAGTGGTTTTCTGAAGAACACTGCTACACACACAACTGCCGTCGTACAACCACTAATTCAGTTCACGCATGTTCACCACAAGCAATCGCGAAACAAAATGGAATTACAGAACACATTCCATCAAGCATTGTCTACTTATGGCAGTTTAGTATGAACAAGACTAAAAGTAGTTGGTTCAGAAGTAAAATGACAACTAATCAATTGGATTTTACTATTTGAGGTGTAAACGTTGAGGAATTTGTCTATACATGACGTTGCTTCTAGTATCAAATTCCAACAGATAAAATTGTATTATCTCCGTGATAAGATTTCAATTAGGTGTTGCGACAAGACAATAATCACGACGCCATGGACACACAATCAACTGAAGATCAAACGTACAATAAAGCAACAAATTCTCATTTTTCAGCATGCCAGAACTATCTTTTTATCTTTGTTCTCTACATGGATCAAGGTATCTTATCTTGTTTGCATGAAACATATCACCACAAGCCATCCAGTTTTGCACAATGGATCATGTATCTCTTTTTTTTTCAAATAATCAACATGTGTGAAGTCAGATTTCTCCGACCGCCAAAGAAACCAATACCAAAATTTTTTCTAGATGTAATCAATATGGACCAAACATATTGGATGCAGTAAACAAAGAAAATATGAGTGCCCCATTGATCCTTCTTAAATATACCCTTGCAAATAATGCGGCAGAGAGAATTTTGATATTCATTTTAATTGGAAGCCATGCACTGTTCTTGTCAGTAATGCTTAGCACTTAATTACTAGGGGCTTATATATGGACTAGTACATTCTATAAAATAAAGGTTTAATTACATTATACATTTCAAATTTATCCATACAAAGAAAATATTGAAGGAAAAACCTCAACTACAGAACATATACCACCAGGCAGTGTCTTGCGTCACCACATGACGATCACAATGCCACAAACAATAAAAACACTGAAGCTAAAGCAATGAAAAATCAGCAGGTTCAGCATGTCATTAGTTTCGAGGACTTGTCATCACATAACAAGATATGTTATTTTCAATGATTTCCTGGAACTTATCACAACTTGGCCATCCAATTTTACAGAAAAGGGAACTAGTGACACGTCAGAACATTGTCTGTTAGGAAAAATAGTCTGAACAGAATCATAATGGCTCAGTTTTTATCAAATCTGCATATGAATTCAGGTTTCTCTAATGGTCCAAGAAAATTAAATATACCAAATATATTAGATTCAGGAAACATAAATAAACGAGACTGATCTTAGCAACATTTCAGATCAACTACCAGGGTCATCTCAGATTCTCAGTTACCACCTGAGTGACCCTGACTGAAGATGTGGTAGACAACAAGTAAGAATTCCTATTTTTAAGCATGACTCTGTTTTCAAGAACGAGCTTTCATGAAATCGATCACACAGTTATGCCATCCATAAGACAATCGGATTGGATTGTAGCATGTCTAGAAGAAATGCACTTTCAGAAAAGAATAATCTTGACAGCCAAGTCTTCAAGCAATCTCAGAAAACACAGCGCCATGGAAAAATGGTTTTTTGTAGCATGGCGATAGGAAATGTACTTTCAGAAAAGAATAATTAGGACAGCCAAGTCTTCATGCATTCTTCTCAGATTATGGAATTTTATATCTCAAGTGATGATTGAGACATAGTAAGTAACAAACATTAAGATGCAGTAAAAAAACAGTGATTTTAGCATCTGAAAGTGCGTTATAAAAAGTCGAATTAAGTAATTCTGCGAGAAATAAAATGAAACTACAGTCAGGCAGACACCAGTTCCCATCCCTGATCACTCACATAGCAGCTGCAGAATCATGTGCTCGCTTGCAAAGATGGTCGTCTGCAGAGCCAAACCAACACGCTCTCTCTAGGCTGCCTCATCACCCTCTTCTCCTTCCTTGGACTCGGCAGCAAGACCAGCAGCACTTACCATGGCGGACAGCAGCTTGGCTTTCAAGATGCCGGCCTTCGCGTGCAGGAACTCGCGCACCGCCCAGAGCCGCATCTTCTTCGTCGCAGGCACCTCCTCGTCCTGCAGCGCCGCCGCCAGCCACGCGTCCGTCCTGTCCGCCGCGCAGAACATGACCAGCTGCGTCGTCAGCGCGTGGGCATCGTCCTCCCCGATAGCGTAGGGCGCGCCGCCGAGAGCGGCCGCGACCACCAGCTCGCCGACGAGGGGGCGCAGCGGGTCGAGAACCTCGTCGGCGGCGGCGGCGGCTCCGGTTCCCAGGACGAGGCCGCGGAGTCGCGGAAGCCACACGCTCATCCCCTCGTCCGCCTTGCCGACAAGGCAGCACAGCACGCACCCGAGCGCCGCGGGGCGGAGGTCCGACGGGTCGTCGCTGGCCACCTCCTGGTACCGCAGCAGGGCCTCGTCGAAGCGGCCGTCGCGGGCGGCGAGGAGCGCGAGGAGGAGGCGGATGTCGGCGTCGCGCTTGGCGTCCCCGCCGCCACCCTCCAGGACGCGCTTCAGGCCGCGCTCCGCGGCGCGGAGGCGCTCGCCGGAGAGCGGGGGCTCGCGGAGCAGCACGGCGGACTGCAGCGCCCGCGCCGCGTCCAGGAAGGCGCTCCGCATGGCGGGGGAGAGCGCCGCGCCGTCGATCGCGCCGTCGCGCCTGGCCTTGGACCGCGCCAGGGAGCTGACGGAGGCGTCGACCGCGGCCGCGCCGAGGAGCACGAGGGCGGCGCCGCCGAGGAAACGCAGCGCCATGGCAAAATGGTTTCTTGGAGGAGTGGAGTTTCTTGGAGGAGTGGAGTTGCTGCGCGGCGGCCTCCGCTTTTGCTTTGCTTTGCTTTTCTGCCTGGGTGCAGAGGGAGCCAGGGAGATTGATACCGTTTGATCACATCTCATCCGTTCGATTGAAAATGGACGGTTCACAAGGTTTTGGTCCCTGACAATTGTTCTGACAGGCCAAACAGGTGTCAACCGGGAATCAAAAAGAGGCTGGGAAAGGACACGGCCTTTCCCTGAAGTATCCAATTATCTGGGGCCAGTGATCAGTGACTAACACTTCCTTTTAAGATGATTTTCTTCTGTACCAATAAAGTTGTGCGAGATGTTGTGGTGAACTTAGCTCAATAATGCTTAGCATTGCTTTCAAATTTTATCTCAATCAAACAGGAGCAATTTTTATGGGTTCCCTCCCTCTCAAACCTACCAAGAATGCACATCCTCTGTTTGGCCATGCGATTATACCATTGTGTATCCAAATTAGCTTTTGACAAGTCCAATTCAAATAACTTGCAGGGTGGTGCGAGGATGCAAGAATCTATTTCTACGAATGTCATAAACAATGCAATTAGTGTTTGAATTGTATTTTACACTAGATTTTCATAGATTTATCGGTGCGAGCTTGTCAACACCGATGGAAAGTTGCAGCTTTGCTCTGGTAGTAACTTTAGTCACATAAAAATATCTTTTAAAAAATACATGAATAAGATTAAACTTCATTGTGATAATCTTTAATAATATAATGGAGAGAATAAAATAAATATTAGATGATAAACGAGGAAGCTATGATAATTTGAAAGATTAACTAAAACAAAAAAGCCTACTTTCCTTTTCCACATCTAATCCGCGGGTCATGCATCATATAGGTTTCAGATTAAGATGTGATATGCTTCTTATATCAAACAAATACAAGAAAGGTCAGTGAGCTTATCAGCAATCACGAAATATATTCTATTTAAATATAAAAAATAGATAGATACTATATTTCAACATCATATTGAAATACTTTTATAGGAAAAAGATTCTAGTATGAGTCCGATCGAGACTTTGGTGGCATGACCTCATCAGGTGCATGTCAGCAACACTGCCAACTGGGTCTTTAATCATCAGAACATTGTTTTTTTTATTAATTTCGTTGAAATGCAAACATTTTTTCTTTAGTCAACGTTAAGGTTTTCACAACTTTAATCAATAATATGTGAAAAAAATATATTTTGTAAAAAAGTTACGTGGCATGATAGATAATTTCATGATGAATCTGCCAACATCATTTTTATATTGTTAGATTTAATGATATTTTTTATTAACTGTCTGTTGGGAGGATGGTTGCGACCATGTACAGCGAAGGGTCAGGTAATGCCGGAAGACACAAGCATAATGTTGAGGATCCAGCAACAAGTATTCGACAAGCGAAGGGTCAAGAACAACATGCGAAGGGGTAAAAAGGCGGAGCGAAGGGGCCCCGCGTAACAATTAAGCGAAGCCAGCTGCAAAGCCTGAGGCGGAGAGGCGTAGCAAAATTGACTAATGGCACACCTGTAATAACGATCTTTCCTCTCCCTATAAATATGGAGGGAGGGGATCCTGTAACGACATCTGTTTTTCGGGCCCCGAGCCAGAGACACCTCATTCATCTCGTCCACTTTTCTCTGTCATCTCTAACCCCTTCGCCCAGCATCGAGGGCAATTGAGGGCTTCGGTGTTACATATAATGAAGGACCCATGGAACAGCCTGGGCAGAAGAACCTTCATCCGGCAACGCGGACATATCAGGAGGGCTTCGCTAAGGAGTCAACAGACGGCAAGACGTCAGGAGGGCTTCGCAAGGAGACCTTTGGACGTCACAGCACACTAAGAACCTCGCAGTAGCAGAACAATCAAGCACAACCTGTTGGAGGGCTTCGCTGAGTCCAATCGGGACCTTCGATACCCCAACATTTGGCGCCGACCGTGGGCCGAACCCACGACGAAAAGAGAAGAGCAGAGCAGCCGGGATAGAAACATCCAACTATGTATATTACGGCAGACAGCACCAAGGTCACCAACTATCCAAACAGATGCCTTCAAAATCAAAACAGGCATCGAAGGGAGCCTGACACACAGAAGCAAAGTAAACATGAAGAATTGCTGAGCACCAGATATCCTAGTCAACAATGAAGGCACAGCATGCCAGCATCGAGGTGTAAAGGAAGAAACGAAGCCGCCAGGGCTAAGGAAGCTAAAAAACAGGAGGGAAGCGCGAAGGCTCAGGGCTAACCATCCAAGAAGAAACGAAGGCCCTCAAAATTAAGACATCAAAATACTACTAGAAGGGGCAATGTTGTTCAACTTAGCAAATTTACAAGGAACTAAACAAGCAAAGAAGGCAGTGCAGAGCCATATAAGCACTGATTCAAATCAAAGAAGCAACAAGAAAGAACGCCAGACGACAAGTACAAGATCAAACTATTTCTTATTTTTGCTACGAGTACGACTTGCGATTCCAAAGCACGGCGAAGCTCTAGTACGGCGATCTTCAGGACCTTCGTCATCACTAATGATGATCACACCAGGAGGAACCACTGCAAGAGGAACAGGCTCTGCAGGAACATCAACTAATGAATGCTTCTCAGCAACCTTATCAAGCTCTGCGAAGTGGTCGACAAGCTCCTGAAGAAGGTTATCCCCACGCTTCAAACCATTACGCATGAGAACCTTTACAACGCCACGGGGAAGACGATCCCACAAAGATTCCATATCTGCAAAAGGAAGAACAGAAGAAACTAGCTAGACAACTAGAAGCACTCCATGTATATATAGGGCATGAAGGAACATTGTAGAAGAAAATGGAGAGTAATATCTTTTATATGAATATTTATCAAAAGCATGAAGCCTTGCCGTAATTCAAGGCAAGATGATAAAAATTCGCCTTCAAAAGGCAGAAATTAAGTTTTGCTCAAAAAGAGCAGAAAAGGAGAAATAAGAAAGAGAAATGATAGCAATTTTCGCTAAGTAATTGCGAAACTATCATCTATCAAAGGCATGAAAGCCAACAGAAGTATAGTATCCTTCGCTCAGAAATTGCGAAGCAACTATCAATAGCCATCGCTTAAAGATAGTGGAGCTACCAACTGTCAAAGGCGTGAAAGATAACAAAATATAGTATCCTTCGCTCAAAAATCGAGAAGCGACTACCAATAGCCTTCGCCAAAAAATAGCGAAGCTATCGACCAGCAAAGGCGCGAAAGCCAATGAAAAATAAAATAAAATACGTAAAGATAGTATTTTTCGCACAGAAATTGCGAGAATAACTATCTATAGCCTTCGCCAAATAACCATGGATTTATTCTTTGTTGAAGGCTAAAAAGCCAATTCAGGAAAAATTAGTAGCCTTCGCTTAAGATTGCAGAGCTACCATCAAAGGGCCCAATTGGCCAGACTTTCAAGCTCAGAAATGGCACGAAAGGGCAATAACCCTCTATATAAGTGACCACAAAAACTTCGCCTTAACAAAGGACGAAAAGATAATCCAAAAGAGATGACAGCCTTTGCTAAAGTAATCGCGAAGAGTCTACTCATCAAGAAGCCCAAAGGAAGTCAAAGGAGATAGCACAACTTGCTAACTAAAAACAAACCCAGCACCTGTCGTGAAAGCAGAAAGCTACAAAGGAAACAAAAGCCTTCGCAGAAGTTAGCGAAGCTGTTTTCAATAAAGTTGTAAGGAATATCACGGTAAAGTTACACCAAGAGCCAACATCTCACATATGAGGACGACATGCCAAAGGACGAAGTAAAAGACATATATGACAATCTTCGGTTCAATAACACGAAGGCACGGGCAACGCAAGAAAAACATATGAGGCTAAGAAAATTCGAAAACTCAAAGTAGAGTTCGAAGTCATCGTAGAAAGAAACACAGAAAGAAGATATTTGATGCGAAATAGGCTGCGAAGGTATTTAACAAAGCATCTGTTCCGCAACAAAAATGGTATCCCCAGAGATACAACCGAAGGTCATCAAAAGACATATTTACACCTGTACACCAAAACAGGACGAAGGTTATCAAGCGGACCCTTCGGGGAGGTCAGGAATAAGGGATTTGACCCTATTCCACCAAAAGTCGTTGATCAAGCTAAGACACTTAGTTTCAACAGTACCAAACTCATGGATAGGGTCAGAAACCTTCGCTGAAAAGCCTGGCTGGCTGATAACTTCAGTAGCATCGCTACCCCCGCAAAGAAAGCTGTGAAGGACATCCCGGATAATGAGTACCACAGCATCATAGGAATAGTTCCGACAAACTCCAACAAGGCCACTGACATTGACATGTAACCACTCCTTCACACTGTCTGGAGAAGCATCTTGTGAAAGATTGTCATAATCTGCCCCAACAGCTTGTAGTAGCTCTTTCAAAAGATCACAAAAGCGAAGAGAGTCAGCATAACTAACATCAGAGAGCAACGCCTTCGGCTCGGTAAGTTTAGACAGAAGCGACAAAAGAAAGCTATGGAAAAGCTCTTCTTTCTTCAGCAACAACTTCTTGTCGCGAATGGTCTTCTCAAGGAGAGACAAATACTGATCTTGCCCCGACACAGTGCTTCGAAGAGTTGCAGTCTCGTGCTCTAGCTTTGAAACAGCAGAGGAAGAAACCTTCAATACCTCCTCTTTCATAGCAAGAGAGGCTTCGAGGGCTGATATTCTAGAAGGATCATCAACTAAATGCTGACTCTGGCGAGCACAGGTATGAGTAAGGGTGATAGACTGCAGTAATAAAGAAAAGAGAGAAGACATTAGAAAATGAAAAGCACGAAGCATCATGTGCAATAAAAACAAAGGAATCTCAATCAAACCTTGATTTGTTGAGCGATCAGAGAGCGAAAGAGGGCTTCGCTAGAAAATTTTGAAAGACCAAGCTCCACCTTAGGAAGTCGAAGCCTCTGAGCAACAGAACAAAGAGGACCCATATCTTGGAGATCCGCATTCAAGGAAGACAATATAGACTGGATGTCTACCTCGCCAACACCAGGGTCCGAACGTCCTAAGAAAAAAGAACAAACGAAGATAAATACAAGAGGAATCCTCTTTTCAAAAAATAAATAAATAAATAAATAAATAAAAATTTGGGCAAAGAAGACGTACCACGAGAACAAGCAGCCAAGGCAAGAGACTGCGAAGCTTGTGGTGCATCGTTCGAAGGCAAAATGAAGGGCAAAGAAAGAGTAACAGCTTCGTTTGAGACAGGCAAGACATCCGCAGATACAAGCTTATCGAATTTGCGTTTGCCAAGCAAACCAAGAAATGAAGCCTTCTTCGAGAAAGCAAAATTGGTTTTCACGCCAGAACAAGAGGCCAAAGAAACTGCAAAGGGGGGCCTGCAGGGAGCACCGAAGCCAACAACCTTCTCAACATCGATGCCGACTGACATGACTGGAATAGCAACCGAACCACTTTGTGGGTCCATGGAAGATCTAACAGGAGAAACGTCGCGACGAATGCCAGAGTTCTCAGCCGAAGGAGCAGAACTTGGAGCAGCAGCAGGAGATGGTTCTTCGAAGATTATAGAATATGATGGAGTCACGACAGAACCTTCAGGAGGAGAAGGAATCTCGGCATTCTTCGGAGCGGAGTTAATCTCAGGGGTATCACCGCAAATGGTCGACGAACCCATCTCAATGGTGGAAGAAGTCGAAACGCTGAAGTAATTAAGGAAGGCCAGTTGCAACAGGTTCAAGAGAAGCTTCATCACCAGAAGAAAGGTCTTCAGGACAAGGGTATTCAGACAGGAAGATGCCCAATTTCTGGTACACCCTGTTAATCCTAAGACCAATCCCCCTTTGGGATCGTTCGACCCACTCCTTCTGAGTAAAATTACCAAGAAAGGAATTCACTCGATCCTGGGCCGACCAGAGGGTGAAGCCTGCAAAAACGAAGTAAAGCTTTACCAAAGCAAAGCATTATCAAGAAGAAAAGAATAAACGAAGACTGCAAAAGTAAAAAGAGGCCATACGAGGTCCTGGATTCGAAGAGAAAGATGGCATTCTTAACCAAGAAAGAAGAGGGCCGCCAACCTGCAGTGTCCCGGATATTTAAATGCCCGAAACTACGTGTTTTCATCGTGCTTGTCCCAGAATCAACCGCAAGCACACACGTAAGCAATTGATATCAACATACACATACAACAAAAATCCTTATTTATTTTACATCTCATATTTAAACATCACAACTTAATTACACATATATCTAGCCGACCGGCGAAATAAAAGTTTGAAGAGGCAAATAAAGTCCAAAATAACTCGCAGCGCATCTAGTGGTTATTGCCCAAAACTCCACAGGCGAACAACCTAGATGAACCTAGGCCGAACCATCGGGAGTATCATCAAAACTTGAAGCATAAAAACCCTTGTCCTGCGGATTTTCATACAAATCTTCTTCTTCCTCTGATCAACATGTTTAGCAAGGGTGAGTACATTGGTACCCAGCAAGACTTTTGTGTATGACAAAGTAATTTAAATGCAAGGTTCCGCAGAAAGGAAGTGATAAAGTTTCAAAAGTAAATACTGAAAGTAAATTTAAGTAAATGTTACTAAAATGAAGGCAACTTAAAGTAAAGAATTGCATAAATGAGTAAGCACATACATCTTCCATAAAAATGAGATATCCATTCTTGCAACAAGTTAAATAATTAAACAATTAACAAAGTATAATCAAATTCATATTCCACCATTTGCTAAACAAAAGTTCTATCATTAAGGAGCTTGAGACCGCAAGCACGGCCATTCGAATGGATTATTACTCTGCAGAGTTTGTACGATGTACCCATGGACAGTGAGTGACCGTCTGTGGTGTAGCTAGCACCGTGCACTCACGAAGTGTGCACATCAGTATCACACAAGACGTTTTCGCTAATCGTTTGCTATTCTTGCCTTCCCTAATTTGCAATAAAATCCTCTGAACCTGACCGCTAACACCCCAGAGGTACAATTTTCCCCTCCTTCATATATGGATAGTTAGGCAGGAAAAGGTACAAATTATTGTATTGGTAAACTTTGAGCCCAAGACCGAAGTAATGGAGGTCCCTCTGAATAACCCAGTACATCAGAAATTATCCATACATTCTCTACTTCTAGAAGGTAAGATAACATTCAATTAACTACTTAGCCATGGCCATCCCATACCAGCGTCCATGGTCGCACGAAGTTTCCTTAAATCAAGTTATAATGTACCGGTCCTTATGTGACGTGACGGGTCTCCATAATTTATCAAAATGTCATCATAATTATTATAACATAACCCGTTATCATCTAAAATTATCAAAACATATACATAAATCCATTAAGTGGTATGACTCCGAAATTTATAGATTAGCATGTGCTTAAACATATATACGATTTAATAAGGGATTTCTAACTCATCTTTTTATAATAGTATATAGTGTTTTTCTTAAGAGTATACTACCCCTAGCAATTCCCTTTCTAAAATTTATTCTACAAATAGAAATGAATAAATGATCATATGGTTTCTAGTAAAAAGGGGTTTTGATATTTTCCTGGCAAACTTTTATTGATACTATTAATGCACAATTTATTCCTAGTCATCATGCAAATCATTTTATTACAAACATGGGTTCAAGATGATCAAGGGGGTGCTTTGCTTGCTGCTGGTCTTGTTCAAACTCTTGATCCTCGTAGTTCGGATCCTCAGATTCTTGCTCCTCTACATATTCTTCATTGTTCGGATCGTCTACACGTTGAAGTAAATAATATCCAAATAAATACCAATAAAATCCGAATTAAAAACCAACTGAAAGTAATGCATATTTTTGCATGTATGCATGAAGCATGAATTTAGATGAACCATGCAATTCGAATCACTCAATTCGGAGATCGTACGACAATTCTATGCGCGTTCGAAGTTAAATTCATAAACAAATCAAAAGGAGTCAAATTTAGTCCAAAAATTGACTAAATTATTTCTAAACGAATTTCAAAGCTAACAAGTTAATCTTTTACAGTATGGCATACTCCTAGGGTTGAAAAGGCCATATTCACTTCGACAAGAATTTTAATTTACTTACTTTTCTAAAGAAAATACTTATGGTGAATGTGACAAGCATATCTATTTAAACAAATGAAGTCTAATATTTTTATTTCCACTAAACAGTACTATCAGTGGTTTGAGAAGTAGAAAACTAAGTTTTTCATCTATAATGATTGCATGCATATCTATTAAGTAAACTTGAATAAATTTTCTATAAGAAACATTTGATTTTTTTAGAAAAATAAAGTAACTCTACATGTTGTTTCTGATAAATTTTCCCTATGATCAGTTACGGACCTACAGAGGAGATAGATTCTGAATAATCAAAAAGTAAACTAATTTTGTTTATTTTCCATGTGCAAATTTTCCTAAGTATTTAGTTTTAAACAAGACATAAAGCTAATCTATTTGTTATCATGAAATTTTCCCTAAACACATATGTCATATTTTGCATAAAAAGGAGCCTAAAAATATAAGAAATTTTTTCAGATATTTTTCCTAATTTTTCTCTACTATTTTTCTATCTATTTCTTGTTAACAACGATTAAACATTTTCTCGCCAATCAAACGATGACAAGTGGCGGCTTAAGAGCGTTTTAGTTCAAATCATCGCGTGCACAGTGAACACGGCGACGGAACGGCTCGCCGACGTCGAACTACGGCTCGGCGACGTCGATGGTATGCACCAAACGATGCGCAAGCTCACGACGTACGCTCCGGTGGTCGCCTCACCGGAGATGATGCACTGTAGCGGTGGCGCGGAGGTGACCTAGGCGGCACGGCGGCGAGGCTATGGCGTGATGTGGAAAATTGAACACACCAACGTCAAATTCAGATGCCAATAGCACATACGGGCAGCGAGGATGCTCACCAAGCAAGGGTCGCGGGCTGCGGTGGCCGGAGACATCGACTCGTCGGACGTCAGCGGCAGAACAGGGGAGGAATGGCAACTACACCCTTTCGCCTAGAAATCAGGAAAGGAGTCAGAGGGGTAAGCCCCAACATCTCACAGAGACTCCAAAGAAACGATAACTCGACGTGGAGCTCACCGGAAGAGCTTGAATTCCGACGATGGCGGCGGCGGCTGGTTTTTGAGGAAAATTAAAATTCGGCTTGCTCACTCCACTTCTCTCGTCGAGGGCAGTCCAGGAAGGTAGTAGAAGACCAAAGAGACTACGCAGAGGAGTATCTCCGGTTTTTATAGCGATTTGAGGCGGTTTCGCCTCGGGCTGCGCGAGCGCGCACTGGCGGCTTCGGTGGCGAACGAGGAATGGAGGAAGAGGGAAAACTCCGGATCGTCATCGTGTGCGCGAGGAGTTGCATGAGGTTCCTTGGCGCGCGTGGCATCAATCAGCGGCTTGCGCCAGTGCAAGAACAGGGAGAATAGGAGGTCGGTGCCACGGCGGCGAATGGCGTCGCGTGGGCGCGCGCGGCGCGGATCGTCCTTGGCTTGTCTCTGGAGTGAAGTCAGCGCGGGAATAGGTAGAGGCATGGGCGCGGCGAGGCGGTGAGGAAGGGCCGAGAAGCCAGCTGCAACGTGGCGGGGAGGCGACAGCCGGCGCGAGGCGGCGGCGCGGATCGTGGCGCGGGGCGTCACGTTACGCACAGGGAGGGAGAAGGGTGACTGGGCCGATGTGGCTGAACTGGGCTGAACCGGGCCGGGAACGGGCTGGTGCCACTGTTGGAGAAATGGGTTGAGCCCAATTAGCCTTTTACTGTTTTTCACATTTTTCGAACAGACTAACAAGGTTTCGAATTTTCTACCTAGGCAAATGGTCTCAGAAATTCGGAAAAATTCACAGAAAAATACTCCTCTATGAATTGCATCTATGGTAAATTTTTGAGGATTTTTGGCCAAGCCAAAATCCTACGAAAAATCGGAGAAGTTCCTATATGCATATGAATGTTATGTATGCATGACTTCAAAATTTCAAATGAACTCAAATTCAAAATTCAAACTTAGCTCAACTTTATTTTGAGTTTAATTACATTTTTTTTAGGCCTCTAATTTTTGGGATGTGACACAACCATCTCGGGAAAGCGGAAGAACATCAGCTGCGAAGCACTCTTCTAAGATATCCCGAAGAGTCATCCTTTGGCTAACCCTCAAGAAGGCTCCAAGAGATCGAGAAACAGCCCGATTCCTAAGGGGTTCGAAGCTATTAACAATACATATGTCAACAGCTCTGCCGGTATGAAATTCGAAGGGCGAAGCGCGATAATAAAACCAATCTTTCACCCATTCACGAAAAGGAGGTGGATCAAAACTAGGAAGTGGGGTTACAAACCCCTCCCTAGCCACGAGTCAAAAACGCCGAAGCATGGACTAACCTGACGATGATGGTCATAAAGAGGACTATGCCGGGCCCGATATACGTGGTAAAAGGCACGGGGTCAGGGTTAACACCTTCGCTCATGCAGGCCCAGGCAATTGCAACTGGAGTAAGATGGTGAAGTTGAAGATGATACATAGAAAGGACACTGGAAATAAGCCTCGAAGGCGGACAGGATAAACCAGCATCCAAGAAAGACGAGAAGACTGCGACTTCATTAGGCCTAGGGTTCAATAAGTTATCAGCAATCTGTTTTGGTCCTTCGAAGGGGAGCCGAAATAAATCAATATCAAGAACCCCAGATTCAGAGTAATGCTTCAAATTACCCTTATCACGAGTGGCATGTATACACCTCGTAAAAGTATAATTCGGTCGAAGGGAGTGAAAACCTCTAGGCAAAGCTATAGACTTTTGCCGAGCCATCGGAATGAAAAAAGAAATACCTTCGGAAGAAATGATGTCAGCAAAGCAGATATGGCGGTGAAAACGGAAGGTGAATAATGGGAATGAAAGCGACTCGTATTTAAAGACCAAGAGAGGACCAAGGATGAAGATGACAAAACAGAAAAAACAGGGACGTAAGTGCAAAGAACAGAAAGATTAAAAAATTCGGTGACGAAAATAAAAACTGGAAAAATAACATCGCAGCCAAAGATAACTGTTTCAGGGAATACCTTCACTCTTCCTTTGAACAGTTGAGGCCTAACGTTGGGAGGATGGCTGCGACCATGTACAGTGAAGGGTCAGGTAATGCCGGAAGACACAAGCATAATGTTGGGGATCCAGCAACAAGTATTCGACAAGCGAAGGGTCAAGAACAACATGCGAAGGGGTAAAAGGCAGAGCGAAGGGGCCCCGCGTAACAATTAAGCGAAGCCAGCTGCAAAGCCTGAGGCGGAGAGGCGTAGCAAAATTGACTAATGCCACACCTGTAATAACGATCTTTCCTCCCCCTATAAATATGGAGGGAGGGGATCCTGTAACGACATCTGTTTTTCGGGCCCCGAGCCAGAGACACCCCATTCATCTCGTCCACTTTTCTCTGTCATCTCTAACCCCTTCGCCCAGCATCGCAGGCGATTGAGGGCTTCGGTGTTACATATAACGAAAGACCCGTGAAACAGGCTAGGCAAAAGAACCTTCATCCGGCAACGCGAATATATCAGGAGGGCTTCGTTAAGGAGTCAACAGATGGCAAGACGTCAGGAGGGCTTCGCAAGGAGACCTTTGGACATCACAGCACACTAAGAACCTCGCAGTAGCAGAACAATCAAGCACAACCTGTTGGAGGGCTTCGCTGAGTCCAACCGGGACCTTCGATACCCCAACATTGTCACAATTTAGGTTTTTTTATTTTTAATTAACTTAAAAAGTTACCGCTACAACATGAGCGGAGAAAAATCATAAAGGCACCCACAACGCAAGGATTGAAATCTAAAAAAAAAGGGAAAAACCGAAACCGATAAAACCGGACTGGTTACCGACGAATCCGACCGATAACCGAGTATGCTACAGTATACAGGTTCGGTTTTTACCATTAACCGGACGTCCGATGAAATCGAACCGGAGCGATTAGTCCGGTTACCGCGATAACCGACCGGTTTTCATCGGTTTTGCAAACCCTGCCACAACGCCCATAAGGGCAGGTACAACGCTACACATAGGCAGTCTTGTAGCCCGTCTCATGCAACGCCACGTAGGATTTTTGATGTGGTGGAAGAGAGAGAGGAAGAAAATAGAAATAGGCGGTTGTTTCGCGAGGCAACCACCTCAAGCGCTAAAATTTAGGAGTATGAGACGGCTTACACACCATTGTACGAGTTGTAGTTGTCATGCAACTCATAAACATTCCTTTTCTCATCCATAAATTAAGGGAAGATGCAATTACTACGAGATAACTAAAACAATCATCCATTGTATGTGTTGTCTCGTAAATCGTCTTATGATTACGTGTCATGCATGAGACGACCTATGAGACAACATCATTGTACCTGCTCTAAATGTGATGTCTATAAGATGCCACGCATATCAGTTTTGCCGAGCTGGACGCAAGAGAAATAAGAAAGAGAGGAGAGCCGTCTCTTCACGAGACAACGGCAACTGGCTCATGCTCCCAGGCTGTAGACGACTCCTGCGCGCGTTGTATCATCTGCCGTTGTGTTCTCCATATCGAATGTGAAAATCGTCTCCTGGTTGCGCACTTGCGCGGTGCCAGAAGCTCGGGCCCGGACGCCTCCCGCCCGCACCATGCCTTCCAACTACGGTCTCGCTGCCGCCGCCAAGTCGCGTCGCCTCCGGCCAGCTGCTGCGCCCATGCCCGGACGCGGCATGCCTCAAAGCCGCCGAGCCACACCACCAACGCCATGGGCTGCTGCTGGCGGTGAATATGTGCATAATTAATTTTCCATTAATTCCGCAAGCCACGGAACACCATTGTAGCATTTCACATTGGAGTATTCCAGGGTTATCGTATTTATATTTTCCTCAGGGAAGTAGAGCGATAGGAAGTTGAAAATGTAACAAAGTAGATACTATTATGCGAAATAACGATACCTTACTTAAGACAGGGGTAAAAGGGGTACATGATATATGGGTGGTACTCACCATATAATCCAAGGAAATAAAAGAGATAGAAGAAGTTACACTGGGTGAACAACGAGATAGAGATAAAGATTCATATGTGTTAGTCTTACATCTATTTACTTCTAGCAATACAAGGTTATGTACTATAGCTAAGGTTATGCACACTCAAGTCATGTTGTTTCGGAGCACGGCTATCGTGCCAGGGTTGGTACTGAACCCCAATACTGCAGGTTCCCCCTAGGATCTAACCGCTATTGAAAACCCGGTTGGTTTGCCTTTGAACGTGGCTGATTGTAAAGCTTCTCCCACGCCTGTCACACGTGGAACTACTGTCCTCCGTAAAGACATACGCCAATCATGCATAGGTATAGCTCTAAGCACCGCGCTTACGACTATCCTAGAGAAACTACCCTTGATCGAGAGAATAGTCCTATCTAAGAATGTAGCATAGCTTTCACTAAGCGCGAACTCCATTTCGGCAAAGCACTCACTCATACTACTTAGACACAGTCACGAAACCCACAACAAGACTATTATGAGCACTAGCTTAACTAAGTAAATAAACTTAAATAGAAAAGAATTACTAAAAGAAATAAATAAAGAATAAACTAAATAATTATAGAAATAATTATATAAATAAAGAGTTATTCTACAAGAGTTAAGATACAAGAACAATACCGAAACTCCGAGAAGATTTCCGGAACCTCGAGAAGAGCTCTCACTCTACTCTACTCTACTCTAACTCCCAAATAATAACTCTACTTCTACAAATAAGTAATGGATCTCTTAGATCAGTGAGGTACGAGTTGTTCTTGCGGACACCAGGGGTATTTATAGGGTCCTTAGGACAGGGAGCATCTTATAGCGTGAGGTGGAGTGGCGGGGCCGCCAAGCCAGGCCGGTCGGCCGCCCGATGTGGCGGTTCGCCACCGCCTCACTCCTGGGCGTCCCTGATTGCCTCCTGAAGTCGGTCTGTAGGTCGGTGGCTTCGTGGGGGCGGCGGAACTTGAGTAAGGGCCAAGTTGAGGCCCAAACAGCCCACCAGACGGTATGTCGGTGGAATTCTGCTGAACAGGCTTTGATTTGTGATGTTTGAGGCCGTTTACAGCCTGCTGGATTAAGGCCGAGGCCTTTGGACGCCAAGGAGGGCCGGCCGGCCGGCCTGACTTTTCTTCGAGTCAGGGCCAGTTTCCTCCATTATTCACTCATGCATCCAAAATTCACCAAAACTCGTGGAAGTATATTAATTCCTAACTACTCTGCACAGAATCTTGGTGATTAGCTTTTTATTTACCGATATGTTGACGGTAAATTCATGATTTTTACACCGTCAACACACTCCCCAAGCTTAACTTTGCTAGTCCTCGAGCAAACAACTCAGGGTATCGGCGGATCAGGAGTTACAAAGATAGCGCCCCATGGGTAATAAAGATGCAACCACATACTCCATAAATGGTGGTAAGTATACAAGAGTACGGAATTTTCACGAGTGTTGCACATGTGTGGGGCGTGTATGCTTCACCTTGTCACATAGCATTGAAAACTAGAACAACACTTTTGGACAAAACAATTCTAGCAGGTTCAAGTCCAGAGTTTTTATGTGCTGCAAGACAAGGTAAAAATTTCTCCTTTGTTTTGGTTCACACTTCCCTTCCCTCTAGTGAGTCTATTCCTACAAGCTTCACTCCAATCCTACCTTCTACCAAATGAGGCTTGTATGTGGAGCTTGGTAAGGATATGCACATTTGTCATGCGTATGTTGTAAAGCTAAAAAATAAATCTCAAGAGACATAGCAACTCTTTATATCTCGGTCATATGGAAAATGGTGATGGAGGGGGAGAAGATGAACACACACTGATGGAGATGGTTTTGCAAACTTTTGGTCTTCTTTTATGCTCATGCTCAAGATGTTTATGATAAGAACCTTAATGCATATTTGCAAATCATGGAGTCTCTTTTTTTTTTTTTGTAGACTCCCTGATGCATTGGCACTAGCGATGACAGGTTCATGAGCATTTTCGAAATATTCTTGAGATTTTTTATATAGACCCAAAAGATTTTGCGAATGAAGTGATGATGGATGGATGGAGATGTTTGATGATTTTCAAACATTCCTTTTTGGTGAAAAAAAAACAAAAACTCACGCGAAGGAATAATGACCGAGATTTAGAGTGCTTACTCTCAAGAGCATTTAAACCTTAACAAAACTCAACGCATGAGCAAATGGCTATGAGTGAGGATGTCTATATCTGTATGATATGGTTTTGGTAGGTAAATAAATCCTCACAAGGGAAGTGTTTACAAAACGAAAGGGTTTTTAGGTACTTGCAGCAATTAGAATGAAAAACATCTCTGAACTTTTACCATGCTAAGAACTGCAAAAAATCCTAATCATGCCATATCATAGTTCACAATGCTTAGACTTGGTGTGATGTGTGCAACCCACAAAATGTAGCAACACAAGTGATGTGACTATGCTCAAGTATAAATAACACACATGTCAGGAGTAGAGGTTGCATCAATGCGACACAAGGGGAGTTATCATGTAACTAATTATCATTTCCTTTAAGTGTAGCAATCACCAAGATTCTAGCATCTTTATTCAAAACAGGGGGTATTTTGTTAATCGTTAGAAATACTTACCTGGCGGTCCTCCCCAAGCTTGAGTCTTTGCGAGACTTAAGATTGTATTGAATCGCCGACTTACCTGCACACTCAAGTCATGTTGTTTCGGAGCACGGCTATCGTGCCAGGGTTGGTACTGAACCACAATACTGCAGGTTCCCCCTGGAATCTAACCGCTATTGAAAACCCGGTTGGTTTGCCTTTGAACGTGGCTGATTGTAAAGCTTCTCCCACGCCTGTCACATGTGGAACTACCGTCCTCCGTAAAGATAGACGCCAATCATGCATAGGTATAGCTCTAAGCACCGCGCTTACAACTATCCTAGAGAAACTACCCTTGATCGAGAGAATAGTCCTATCTAAGAATGTAGCATAGCTTTCACTAAGCGCGAACTCCATTTCGGCAAAGCACTCACTCATACTACTTAGACACAATCACGAAACCCACAACAAGACTATTATGAGCACTAGCTTAACTAAGTAAAAAAACTTAAATAGAAAAGAATTACTAAAAGAAATAAATAAAGAATAAACTAAATAATTATAGAAATAATTATATAAATAAAGAGTAATTCTACCAGAGTTAAGATACAAGAACAATACCGAAACTCTGAGAAGACTTCCGAAACCTCGAGAAGAGCTCTCACTCTACTCTACTTTACTCTAACTCCCAAATAATAACTCTACTTCTACAAATAAGTAATGGATCTCTTGGATCAGTGAGGTGCGAGTTGTTCCTGCGGACACCAGGGGTATTTATAGGATCCTTAGGACAGGGAGCATCTTATAGTGCGAGGTGGAGTGGCGGGGCTGCCAAGCCAGGCCGGCCGGCCTACCAGGGGGGCCGGCCGGCGCCCGATGTGGCGGTTCGCCACCGCCTCACTCCTGGACGTCCCTGATTGCTTGCTGAAGTCGGTCCGTAGGTCGGTGGGTTCATGGGGGCGGCAAAACTTGAGTAAGGGCCAAGTTGAGGCCCAAACAGCCCACCAGACGATATGTCGGTGGAATTCTGCTGAACAGGCTTTGGTTTGTGACGTTTGAGCCCGTTTACAGCCTGCTGGAGGAAGGCCGAGGCCTTTGGGCGTCAAGGGGGGCCGGCCGGCCGGCCGGCCTGACTTTTCTTCGAGTCACGGCCAGTTTCCTCCATTATTCACTCCTGCATCCAAAATTCACCAAAACTCATAAAAGTATATTAATTCCTAACTACTATGTACAGAATCTTGGTGATTAGTTTTTTATTTACCGATATGTTGACGGTAAATTCATAATTTTTACACCGTCAACACCTGCTTTCCTCCTGCAGTCGTGCCTGCCGCTGAGCTTGCGGATTGAGGAGAGCAACGCCATGGCCTTCCGTGAGCCCAAGCTCCATTTGGATAAGGATAGCTACCTATTGATTTGGTCCTTGCCATTTGCAACAAAACAGATTAAGTGCTTCGAGAAATCAAGAAGGACATGGAACAAATATAAAAATACATTTCAGCCTCTTGTGAGGTGTACCATATTGTGTATCTTATTTAAATCTACAATGTATCTATATAAGGAACGAAAAGGTGTACAAGATTGTATCCATATTTGATCCTCTTGTTTTGGTAGACAACTATATACAGACATACTAATAGACAATTCATTATACAAGCTGTCTGTTTTACTGTCTGTGTGTGACAATCAAAACACTTACAAACAGCAGCCGTCTATACCATTGTGGGTGCCCTAACAACATGGGACAGATACCGAATGTTTGCTTGGTTCTCGACCATCCACTGCCACACTGCAGGTGTGGTGCCAAAAAATGGTGCCGCAGGTTCGGCTACTTGTGAAGAGAAGTGCGGCGTCGCCGTTGTTTTTTGCTATGACGCAGTTACGCCGGCCAGACAGTATGGCCTTACTGAAAGTAAAGTAAGGGTGTGTTCGTTTCCTTTAGTACTAAAGTTTAGTCCAGAGAATCTTGTTATTTAAAGGTATTAAATAAAGTGTAATTACAAAACCTTTTTACAGATGGGTGCTAATTTACGAGACGAATCTAACGAGTCTAATTAAGCTATATTTTGCTATAGTGATGCTACAGTAACCATCGTCTAATCACGGCTTAATTACCGTCGTTAGATTCGTCTCGTAAAGTAGCCCAAGTTTCTGTAAAAAGTTTTATAATTACACTTTATTTAATACCTTTAAATAGCAAGAACTTTGGCCTAAACTTTAGTGTTAAACGAAACGAACACCCATGTTGCGGATTTGTGTGGTTGGCAACTAAACATCTTTAAAATCATATACAGTGTCGAACTTATTGCATTTTCCACATAAAGAAATCCAATCGTGCATAAAACCGCGTCCCAATTCCCAAAAATATTTCCAAAAAGGAGAGAATTTGTAATTGAAAAAATAGCTTTTCCTTTCAGCTCCCATTTCGCCCCCCTGTCCTTTTCCCCTGCGGCGTCGCCCCTTCGTCCCAGCCGCCGCCGCCGCCGCCCCGCGCGCGCGAGCGGATTCCGGCTTGCTGGTCCAGCCGCGCTTCGATCTGCCGGAAGAAGACGTTCCACCGCCTGAAGCCGGCGCAACCAGGTAAACTCCGGCTTCCCCTTCAGTCAATCCCCCGGAACAGTCGCAACCCTATCCTCTCCGATCTTGATTTGGTGCCTTGCTGATTTCTCCCTATTCTTGTTCAGGCGGCCTCATCGATGGCATCGCCGATGCCGTTGTCCGCACCGACCAGCCAGGCCAGAGTGACGCCAGCCGCGTCCGACGCCGGGGTCCTCTCCCCGGACATGCTGTTCGACGTCCTGCTGCGGCTCCCGGCCAAGGAGCTCTGCTGTCTCCGCGCCGTGTGCCGCTCCTGGCGCTCCCTCACCGTCGACCCGCTCTTCATCAGCGCGCATGCCGGCCGCCACCGGAGCACGCTCTTCCTGGCCCAATTTCGGGATGACAAGGCGCACATCCATGTTATGGATTTGTCGGGCAACCTGGTTAAGCGGATAGCCATCCCGCGTGGCCACCAGCTGCTGTGCACATGCCTTGAGTTGGCCTGTGTGGCTTCACCAAGTAACAGCTGCTGTGTTCTCAATCCGGCAACGGGAGGTGTTTATGCCCTTCCTCGTGGCCCGGCATTTGTGCAGCCACAATGCGAGAGCTTGCGCAGGCCTGACACATTTGTGTTCGGGCGCGTTCCTTCGACTGGAGAGTACAAGGTGATCCGGACGTTCAACCGGGCTGAATTTCCCCATAATGATAAACTACAGCCGTTTGAGGTATTTACCCTGAACGGTGCTGCCAGCATCGGACAGTGGAGAATACTAGACAGCCGTGATTTCGTAGTTGAGGCAAGCAGTGCTGTTGTCGTTGATGCTGCGGTGTATTTCTTGATGAATAGCTCATACAATCGGAGGGGTCGTGCTGTCACCAGTGGCATTCCTGCGGACTACATAGCTTCGTTGGACATTGAGAGAGAGGAATGGAGGAGAGATCTCCAAGGGCCGATAAGTGGCAGCCCTGTAATTGGCGACCTTGATGCTCGCGATGATTACATGTTTATGTGGCCCCAGCTAGCTTTAGCTGAGCTGAAAGGCTCCCTTGTCCTATCATACTATCGTCGCCGTCAGTTCATCTTGGACCTCTGGTTCCTGAAGGACTTTGAGGATGGCCACTGGGTCAAAGAGTATAGCATTCGGACTGGGTCGATTGGTTTCTGCTTGGCTGATGAGTACCGTGTAAAGCCATTATTGATGTTAGATGATGGCAGGTTGGTTATTTATGCAGCATTGACTGGACTGCTGCTCATATGTGATCCGCAAACCAACACTTTTACAGAACTGGAGACGAAGCACCTTGATTCAGTTAGTGTTTATGCAGGAAATCTGTTGAGTCTACAAGAGGGTAACATTGTGTAGGATTCAAACATGTTGGTACTTCATCATGTTCATGTGTAATGTAGGTAGCAATCGCTCTCTGACCTTTTGAAACTGAACTTTCTATGGATATAGCTAATATTAGTAGCCATACTATTTGTACATTAATGGTATCTCGTTCTACAAAGTTGTGAATTCATGGTCGATCTGGATCTTGATGTTTCCATTATTCCTACCCTTTAATTTAAGGCATGATTGTGCAATGCTACGTATTTCTGCAGCACCTAGGGTTATTTTTTGTGTGTGCTGCATCCGTTTACTTGATGAGAATTTGTAGGAACTTTGAAGTTCCTGCATGTTGTAAACGATGACATGTACTACCTCCACTCATCTATATATGATACATTTGAAAACTAGTTTTAATTCGCCAAATGTCATATAAAGATGAACAGAGGTTGGATCAATGAATTGTGGTTGAAGCAATAGGGTCAGTTAGGTTTATACCATTGTAAATTAGCATAATACCTTATCATATATTAGTTGTGCCTATGATGCAGGGTTACAATCCACATACAGTGAGGTATTCAAGGGTATTTGTTGCACTTCTGTACTTTTCTGAGACTCAATTTAGCTTGAACAGGTCACATCAAGATGTTTTTCATCCATTGTTCAGTCATTTTACCTGGCACACTTGCTTTGGATCATTGATCCAGATGCTATTGATATCCATGTTCAAAGTTTGAACCAAAATTACCTACTCGGTAGTTTATAATGGTTGCCAATGAATTGTTGCTACCTTATTTGTATCTTTTGATATATATAAACTGCTTTGTCTTGTAGTTGAGAAATTGTTTGTTAACTGTACACTTTGCAATATGGAAACTGTAATTTGCATACTGCTGTAAATCATTGAGTAGTTAAAATGGCTAATGCCTATTGCAGTTTATTTCTACAGAACTGTGGTAAAGTATATTTCTTGTTTGTTACTGTGACTCTGTGAGATATCAAGGAGATTATATTTTGTTGTGCTTTCTTTTGTATTAGTTGTAGCTTTTTCTGTTTACATCCTGCAGTTGTGAAAGGCACAAGCTCTCGGCAGGCATGAAATATTTATTATTACTAAGACTTATATTGTGATGTGTATGATTGTAACACAAATTTATATAGAAGCTCTGACCATTATTTTCAAGGATTTTAAAAATGTTCATAATCTTTTATTTTAGTATTAGTAATATACAGTAGGGAAAGCCCCCACTGTGGTAAATGTTCATAATCTGGAGTTAAAGTTTGTTTTTTAGGAAAGAAAGGATACATATAAAGTCATTTTGCAGTGCAGAACAAAATGCCATCACTTTGGAGACAGGAGAAGCAGAATGATGGTAGGGCTATGGTTGAAAAACTTGACAGTTGCTGAAGTAAATTCTGTCACCCTTAAATTTCTAATTTCAGGCTAGATAAACATCTATGCTGGGAACATTGTACTTTGTATTTTCACACTCAAGGTAAAACATTACGTAATCTGCCACTTGAGAGGCTTAGTTAGACTTAGACAGTCCATCATAGATGCTTGTTTGCCATTTTGTCACCATCATCATCGCCACCAATCACCTGAAGTGTTAATCATTTGATGCTGATGTGATCACTGATGCTTGTGGCACGCACACATATAAAGTTCTAACTGGAATGCATCTCCATGCCGTTTGTAGCTTGTAGTTTGAAACTCTTGACGCCTGACCCAGAGTACCAAAAAAGCAGGGCCCATATTCAGAGTTAACTACATCTGAAGAGTTTGGACTTTTGTCGAAACAAAGTTTTATCTTCTTTTGTTCAGTCCTCTGGAAACTGAAGATGTTGCAAGATAATCACACACGAAAAAAAAAGATGTTGCAAGATACTTTGTCAACTGTTGAGTGGTGCCTGAACCAGAGTACCATAATCAGAGTTAACTTGATTTTAAGTGTCTGGATTTTTGTTGAAACCAAGTTTTACCTTCTTTTGTTCAGTCCTCTGGAAACTGAAGATGTTGCAAGATATTCTGTCGACTGTTGTGTGGCACCTGAATGCTCTTTCAATTCTAATCGGTCGATGTGAAGCTGCAGTGGCGGAGCTTGGAAGGTTTCTCAGGGGGGGCCGGCCAATGGAGGCATATAGCAAGGCAAGGGGGGCCGGTCAATGGAACATAGGGAAATAACTAGTTGCTATGAGGTGATTTTCAAAAAAATTCTGAAGCCAGGGGGGGGGGGGGGGGGGGGGGGGGGGGGGCACGGCCTCTGTTGGCCACAACAATGCTCCGCCACTGTGAAGCTGAAGGGGCATTGTGTTTGTCCGCTCGGTAAGACTACAATGCTGGCATGAGAATTTGTTAGAGGTGCTTGCGGGTATATGGAATTAACAAAGTCCTTGTTAGTGGTAGACATGGGAACCTTTGTGGTGGATCAGAGTCATCAAAGGTGCCACTGCAGAAGAAACATGGAGACGTGGTTTGTTGGACTACACTACGGCTAGGTGGGTGTTTGTTGGTGACTGCATCGTTGTGCAGGTAGCATACTAACTCCCTCCGGAATTCTTGTTCCGATTAGAGTGAACTACTCTTTTCGTTCCAGAATACTTGCATTTTAGCATCATCTAGTTTTCTCAAAATACTTGACATTCTCACGAAGCATTTTTCTCTCTTCCCAATACACCTCTTCGTTTTCTGCGCACCTATTTTATTCCTTCTCTTCTTAATCTCGGTGCTTAAAGCTAGGATGCCAATTATACTGGTACGAAAGGAGTAAAAAACAACTAGCTACCACTGTTGTAACGTGATCAATTGAATCACAGAGGGAGTACTTGCATACGATGGTCTCGAATACAAGGAATCGGGTCCTCGTCGGCAAGGGTTTACTCGCCCTGCAGTGATGACATCTTTGAAAGTAAAACGCAGCTCGGAAAAGGCACGAACCTGTGCATGCAGAGATACTGAAGTAACTGAACACGCTTTTTTTTTTAATGGAAAGTAACTGAACAGGTTGATTGAAAATGAATATGCAGTTTTTAGATAAGAATCAGGAACCGTGATGCAGAGTGCACGTTGTGCACCCTCTATTTCATATTACCTGTTATTCTAACGTAATTTTTCTCGAGTTACTTTTTAAAAAAAAAAATTCTCGAGTTACTTATCATTGTCACTTGAGCAGTGCTACACGTACGAAGAAACCAGTTACGAAGACCATACGAAGCGATCTGCCGACGTGACATTGTCTTCCAACGCAACGGGCCCAGCCATGAATCCTCCTTGCGGGCCGCTCTCTCCTCTAAAATAAATGACAAACCTAAAAACCATTTAAAAAAAAACTTCCAATCCAACCTCAAACGACAAGCCTATGTCCTGCAATACATGTCCTTATAGTACCAAAATACTGTGTTTTCCCTGCTATCCTAACTCTATTTTTTTTGGCAAAGCAGAGTTGTGGGAACCAAAGCTAACGGGATATGATCAAACACGTCTTATTGGAGAAGTAGATGACGTGACTTGACAGTTTCATTAGTGCAGAGTGTGATTCAAAGAGTGCGACTGTTTGTGAAGAAGTTTACGCATGTGTCGTGACTAGTTAATGGCTGATTAGACGAGAAAGAGAGAGAAAGCCTAAGCCCAAGAGTGGTTCACGCGTAGTTCACGTGAGATGGTTTGCTTCGTATCGGCTTCGTAAGGAATTTTTTAGTACGTGTAGACTTTTCCTTATCACTTTCTGATGTAAGCTCTCTATCTCTCTCCATTCTTGTGCAGCACTATTTTTCACTTTTCTGGAAAAAATCATGTGACTAATAAATTGAAGCCTCAACTTCTATCTGACAAATGATTCTTCCTTTATTTCAAATTAGTTGTTATTCTAGTTCTGGACACAGGAAATAAGGAGTGAAAAAAATATAATGCACATGAAACAAGAAGGGATGAGATTGGATAGAGACAGATGTAGATATACGTGTGAGAAGTGAGAATGATTTTTTTTTTTTTTTGAATCCCAGAATGTGGAGCCGAGTGTGGTCAGTAAAAAGATCTCCAATTGATGTGTGGGTGGCAGACAAAGATAGTCCTACATTACGCATTTGAGGCTTTTTTGGTTTCCGTCCTCAAAAACCTCACTGGCAGACAACGCCATCTTCAGGCATTGATTTCTTCTTCCTGCCATAGTATGCACCTGCCTTGGCTAAGTAACATTGCTGGCAGTCCAAATAAGCCCTTCATCAATTTTCCTCCTAAATATTTCTATAATTTTTGGTGAAAAATACAATAAACTGTCTTTTACAACTATGAAGAAAGAGATTAAAAATTAGGATAAGTTGAGAGAAGAAAATTAAACCGCAGCTATAGTTGAGAGACGAAGACCAGTGCGGGAAAATCAAAACCGAACCCCTTTTTTTGAAAGATAACCGGGAAAAAAAATTTGAATTTTGAAGGTTAACTAGTTTTGGATTTGAATTTCAAATGAATTTAAAATTTGACAAAATTTGAAAACCGGTGATGTCCGGCAGCTCCAACAGTTTGTATGGTGGAAGAAGGAAAAAACAGCCAAGTAGCAATGACGGTCAAACCGTCAAAGCAGCCGAAAGAGAGTCCGACGTTCGGGTCCAAAAAGCGGGGTTCCTCACATGTCAGACCCGAAGTGCAAGAGGCAACCTCGAGTAGGGGGGGATATTTCATCTGGCACCATCGGTAAGGGATGGAATCCAGCAAATAGCATCAATAAGCATGGCTTCCGCCTAACACCATCCCTTAGCCTCTCTTTCATCGTACCATAGCACGCTGGGCCAAAACGACCTGAAAAAAAACTCTCTTGCCCTTCCCCTCCAGCGAGTCCCTGACCAAATTGAGCTTGCGCCCGTAACCTCACCGGACCAAACGAAATCGAGCTCGTGGCCGTGACCTGACCGATCAAAGAATGGAGCTCGCGTCTGGGACCGCACCCAACGCGAAGGCACCGCGGCGAGGCTGCCTGCGCCACCGGGAGAGGCCAGGCTGCGCGCCGAGACCGCTTGCTGCTCTGGATCTTGATGGGGAAGAGTAATGGAGGCGGCGGCTTGGACGGGGTCCGGCATTGACGGTGGTGGCTCGGCCGTGTCCTGCTCGACCAAGAGTTGCAGCTCGACGAGGCCGGACAGCGGCGCGCGAGGGCAGCGGCTCGCCGGCGGCTTTGCAAACGCGCGCGACATCTCAACGAGGGCGGGCAGGGGCGCACACGGACAAAAGCTCATCGACGGCTCCTCTGCGCGCGCGGCGGCGAGGCTCTGATACGGGGAAGGCGGCGCCGGCGGCGCGTGAGCACGGCGAGGCTGTTTCGGCGGGCACGGCGAGCAGCGCAAGGAACATGGCAGGGGCAAAAATGTTCTGTTAAAGGTTTAAACTATGTGAGTTTGTATTTTCTGATGACTGCTACATTTAGCAATGGTGCTGAGTGGAAGCCGTGTTTACTGGTGTTGTTTATCGGACGGCCTCCTTCACCAGTGGTGGCAGATGAATTGGCCCCGAGTAGGGGGGAGGCTGGCTGGCTGGTCTTAAAAAAAAAAAAGACTCGAGAGGCTGGTGGTCGTGGCGCCTGGCGAGGCGCTCGACCCGCCGCCGCCGCTCACCGCTCGTTGGCCTTGCGCCATGGCTCAGGAGCGTCCGGTCCTCGCGGAGCCCCATATCGCTTGCGTCGCTCGTTGCCCGCGAACTCCGCGGGGCGCGCGATGGCCGTACGGCGCATTAATCAGTTTGCCCATCCATTCCTCTTGCTCTCCCTTCTCGGCGCCCACCTCTCTCTCTCTCTCTCTCCCTGTCGCCAGCCGCCTCCGATGCGGTAATGTTTCTTTTCTTGCGGCTCTGATTAATTGCTGGACGCGAATGAGCAAGGCCTCTCGCGACCTGAACCTTTTGTATTGGTAACAATGTGCTCTTTCCTTTTGCCTGCAATATTGTGCATTTTTTGATTGGGGTCTGAAGATCATCTTATCCATCTGGCCAAACTGAAAATAAACCTCCAATAATCTAGGTTATTCCTTCAGCCATACCGGTACGGAGACCTGTCTTGGAGACTACGCGAAGTAGATTGGCTCTACGAGTTCGCCTAAATGTTCTCACTTTAGGAGCTAAGTAACTGAAGTTGTGATGGGGCTTCAATTCATTCAGTCATAGCGAATGGTCTTTTAGATTATGTCGGTTAAACTGCACAGGCTCAAATGATGCTCTGATTAATTACTGAACGCGAACGTGCAAGGCCTCTCGCGACCGGAACCTTTTGTATTGGTAACAATGTGCTCTTTTCTTTCACCTGCAATATTGTGCATTTTTTTTTAATTCTACATAGCACTAGCAGCTTCACAATAATTCTACATAGCATCTCGAGGCTTTATTTGCCTTTGCTCTTGCATTATTAAACCTTCAATTTAGTCTTGCATGCTGAATATTTGGATTTGGCCACTTTAATTGATGGTGGGCGAGTCATACGAACATTGGACTGGTATAAGTTGATTACACCCAGCATCCCAACTGGTTGGAACCAGAATCTTGTGTTATTTAGATATTCCTCAAAATTCGATGGCCCTGTCCAACCATCCTTCAACCAAACACCCCGGAAAAGTGGATGGCTGTCTCGTGTCCAGCCTCACCCCTCCAACAAAACACACAAGCTCTAGTTGGGGCTTGCATGGAAAGTAACCAGCTGAACCTAAATATCCTTACAACCAAGGGCTTCAGAGTCCGTGCCTAATTTATCTTTTGGGTGATAATTTAATTTCTCAATATGTCTTTTTTGTTATCTTTTTTATGAATGCTTCTAAATATTCTGTGTATTCTGCAGGTATTATTTGGATGATTTATAAACTCCCAGCATCTATCAATGTGATTTTCCTTGGAATCCAGGATAATAACAGCTTAGGTTCAGCTTCATCTTATCGTCTGGTGGATTTTTCTCACGACTTGGCAAAATGGGTAAACACTCTGCTGAGTCTGGGACAAGCATGCTGCTGCATGGAGATTTAGACATACAAATAGTTGAAGCAAAATGTCTTCCCAATATGGATCTCATGACTGAAAGGATGCGGAAATGCTTCACTGGGTATGGTGCTTGCAGCACAGATTGTAGGAGTAGAAACTCTGACCCACATCCAGACATGAGGAAGATCATTACTAGTGATCCGTATGTTTCAGTTTGCCTCTCAGGAGCAACAGTGGCACAAACTCGAGTCATTGCCAACTCGGAGAATCCTAAATGGGATGAACATTTTTATGTTCAAGTGGCTCATTCAGTTAGCAGAGTTGAATTTCATGTAAAGGATAATGATGTTTTCGGAGCAGAGCTTATCGGTGTGGCTTCAATACCTGTTGAAGACATTACACCAGGAGAGATGGTCAGTGGCTGGTTTCCGATTTCTGGTCAGTACAGTAATCCTATGAAGCCATCTCCTGAACTCCATTTGTCTATCCAGTATAAGCCAATTGATCAGAATCCATTATACCAAGATGGAGTTGGTGCCGATGGTTCTCAGGGTGTTGGTGTTCCAAATGCTTATTTTCCTCTTAGGAAGGGTGGTAAGGTCACTCTATATCAAGATGCTCATGTTCCTGATGACTTTCGGCCTCCAATTGAAATCGATGGCGGAAAGATATATGAACAAAATAGATGCTGGGAAGATATTTGCCATGCGATTCGTGAGGCTCATCACCTTATTTACATAGTCGGTTGGTCCTTGTATCATCCTACCAAGCTTGTAAGGGAATCAACAAAAGATTTGCCGAATGGAACCCCACTAACCATTGGAGAGCTTTTAAAAAGCAAGGTCCATGAGGGAGTCCGTGTTATAGTGTTGCTTTGGGATGACAAAACATCACATGACAAATTTCTGTTGAAAACGGTACGCTTTATTCTGAATTATATGTGACAAACTTGTTAATCACAATGTTACCATAAAAATGGTTGTTCAAAGGTAGACAGATAACAAACCAGAAATTTGTAGTGCCCACTTCAAATTTCCTTGCATGTTACTTCATAAGGATGTTGAAAGAATGGTAATTGGTGGAGATAAAAAACTAAAATGATATAGAAGATTTGAAATTATTTAATTTTTGACAAGATAAATACTCAAGGAGCCAACTGTCGACAATATAAATGGCCAAAGACCAAAGCCTGCAAATATCAGTTGGCACTGCTGTTGTTCTTAATGCAAGAGCACGCTTGCTGTTTTGCAACGGAAGAATAGTCTGATAGAAATGATATAGGTCGAATGCAGGATGGACTCATGCATACACATGATGAGGAAGCTCGGAAATATTTCAGGCACTCTGGTGTCCATTGTGTATTGGCTCCCCGCTATGCTAGCAACAAACTTAGCATTTTCAAGCAGCAGGTATGAATGTTTTTTTTTCCTCTTGTGATCAGTCTCGTAATTGAGTTTCTACAGTGGTGATTTCTCATATCAAGCAATCACTTCTTTTTTTTTTCTGTCATTTGCTCCCTCATATAAATTGTCTCTCTTAAGTCTGAATGTTGTCCTTCCATATGCTCATGGAATGTATGTATCTACACTTGGACTTGCATCTTGCCAGGCATGACAAGAGCTTGGTCAATTTTAGGCTTGTAAAGAAGATACCCCTTGCATGTAGTTAGATCCATATATGTATTTCGTCATTTGTTTTGTAATTACATGATATAAGAAGAGGTACAGAATTTGTAATTACATGTTCAGACGGGCGTATAAAACCGTTTAGGAAAACGTGGCATGTTCTATTGGGAAAGTACTCAAGTAGAATTTTGTATGTTATAAGATTCTTTTGGAGAAAACTTCGGTGAACTGATCATAGTAGAAATAGTAGAAGTGAATCTTAGTTAATAATATGAATAAGACATGGTGATCTATGAACTTATATGTTAGCGTCTACATAAATTTATTGCTGCATATTATTAATTGAATTTGACTACTGAGTCATGATTAAGTTATTGGTTGGGGAAGTTATAACTCCTTATTCAGCAATAATACCTTTTTGTGAGTTCTGTAAAACATCATTCCCATTTAAGCAAAAAAAAAAATCCAAGGAAGCAACTTAAACAAATTTTCCTCTTCAGGTCGTTGGAACTCTGTTTACACACCATCAGAAATGTGTTATCGTAGACACCCAAGCTTCAGGAAACAACCGAAAAATAACTGCTTTTATTGGTGGTCTAGACTTGTGTGATGGAAGATATGACACACCTGAACACAGGCTTTTCAAGGATCTTGATACTGTTTTTAAGGATGATTTCCACAATCCCACATTCCCTGTAAGTACTCTTACCATCTAATTTTAGTTTTCCTCTGTAACTTTGCTGTTTATTCTCTAAAGGTATTTTGGAAGATAGTATTGACAACATCAGCATCAGTTTGATCTGCTAAAAGTTATAATATTGTTCTTCCCACAATTGCAGGTCAATAAGTATGGACCCAGAGAGCCGTGGCATGATTTACACTGCAAAATCGAGGGTCCAGCTGCATATGACATACTTACGAACTTTGAACAGAGATGGAGAAAATCTGCAAAGTGGAAAGTCAGTGTCAGAAGAGCAGTAAGTTGGCATCATGATACATTGGTAAAAATAAATCGAATGTCCTGGATTGTTTCGCCCTCTACAGATGAATTAAATGCACATGTGTGCGATGAAAAGGATCCTGAGAACTGGCATGTGCAGGTATGATGAGTTAATCGTACTGATGTAAAGATATATCGTACTTTGTTCATTAGGTCTTATTTTTTTGTTTACTTTCTCTTCCTTGGTCAGGTTTTCCGGTCGATTGATTCAGGATCAGTAAAAGGATTTCCAAAACTCGTTCAAGAGGCTGAATCCCAGGTATTGGCTCGTTTCAACAGGCTGAGATAGCGACATAATTTTGTTCTTTACATGCCGGCTAGAATTTGGCTTTACCTTAAATGCAACGTCCGAAGGTTTATCCTTGCCATGACGTGCTCTGTACCGTATGTTGTGCAGAATCTTGTCTGTGCAAAAAATCTGCAGATTGACAAGAGCATACACAATGCATACATAAAAGCCATCAGATCTGCGCAACATTTTATCTACATTGAAAATCAGTATTTCATTGGATCTTCATACTACTGGTCTTCACAAAGAAGTGCAGGTCACATTTTGACGTCTGCTACATTGTTTTTGTCTCATTCTACTAGCTAAATATTCACATCATTACTTGCTTTTGAATTGGTTAGTGTTTGTTGCTTCACAGTTTCAACTGCTAGAAACATTCTTTAGTTTCTTTTATGTGGGGTTAGCACTACTCCTGGCAATCCAAACTGCAGTGTGATGAATAGGCCTTCCACCTCCATTGCTTGCCAAGTGGTTAATTCAGTTTGTTCAGATTCATTTGTTCAGGGTTTTCAGCTAGAGTTGTTTAGATTGATTGTTTGTGAGAGTTCAAAGTTGTTAGCAGATTTGTTATGAGGGTCCTCTATGTAAGGGAGACCAACTCATGAAATAGAAGGAAAGCAAATTATCAGGAAAACAATCTCTTCTCCCTCTCAACTCCAAAGCTCTAGGGGAGCATGAAACCCTAGTGCCCACCACCCACAACAGTTTCAGATAGCGAGGAATGAGTACTCTTACTTATTTTAACACAAAACGCTTACTGAGCAACTTGTAAATGAGATCCTATGCATGTGGTTTGACTGGAAAATGTTGCAAAAGAAGTTACTATTATTTAGCATATTTGTAGCTCTTCCTTAACGCCAAAACATTTGACACATTTTTCTGAGTAAGGCCACTGATTTGATTACTCCTGTGAGAATAGGTGCTGAGAATTTAATACCCATTGAATTGGCCATAAAGATTGCAAGAAAGATTAAGGCAAGGGAGCGATTTGCAGCCTACATTGTTGTACCAATGTGGCCTGAAGGCAATCCGACTACTGCTGCCATGCAGGAGATCCTATATTGGCAGGTTATTTTCCTCACCATCTTCACAGTTTGTCACGGGCATGATATGTCGTAAAAATTATTACATTATTTGAGCGTGAGACACTGAATTCCCCATTTGATCTCTTCAAAGGGGCATACCATGTCAATGATGTACAAGATTGTTGCAGATGCTCTCCGAAAGGAGGGACTGCATGATACCCATCCACAGGAGTATCTGAATTTCTACTGCCTTGGTAAGCGTGAAATCACTGATGATGTTCCAACAACAGTGAGCCATTCCAATGAGAATTCGGCACTGGTAACTATACTTCATTCTTTACTTAGTTGCTCAGATATGCGCGTTACGTCATTTGTTAGAAAAGACTTTCCTTCCTTTTCTTCCAGCGGCTGGCCCAGAAGTTCAGGAGGTTCATGATATATGTGCACTCGAAAGGGATGATTGTTGATGATGAGTATGTGATCATCGGATCTGCCAACATAAACCAGAGGTCGATGGACGGCTCGCGGGACACTGAGATCGCCATGGGTGCCTACCAGCCTCACCACAGCTGGGCAAGAAGCAGCAGCCCTCCACAGGGACAGGCATTGCCTCTCCTTGTTTCTCACCTTTGAAACCCTATGTGGCTAGAGCTGCAGTTCATGGATGTTCATTTGCAGGTATATGGGTACAGGATGTCGCTGTGGGCGGAGCACCTTGGTACGGTGGAGGAGTGCTTCCGCCGACCAGAGTCTGCAGAGTGTGTCCAGTGCGTGAACCAGATGGCTGACGACAATTGGGCTTGCTATGTATCACCGGAGATGGTGGAATCGAGGGGCCACCTCATGAGGTACCCTGTGAAGGTTGATCAGGACGGGAGGGTGGGCCCGATTCGTGGGCAGGAGTGTTTTCCGGATGTTGGTGGCAAGGTGCTTGGCACACACTCCTCGCTGCCCTGTGCACTGACAACATGACATCGCCAGAGCTTGAAGGAGCTGAAGAGTGGCAACTGCCAACTGATTCTATTGAGCACAGGTGTAGTTGAAGCTGTTGATAAAGTTAGTTAAACCTATGGCAACAAGCGTGGGATACTAAAAGATTAACCCATGGATTTTAACAGTTCTTAGATCATTATCCGGATTCGAGCATTAATATTATTCGGTGTATACATACATTGAAATGGATTGTAGTACTTGATACGGCCTTAAAGAATGCCCTGTGAACCTGTCTACCAAAAAGTTGAAAACACATATTATCTTGATTGAACTGTTAGAATTCAAAGCTGTATGCATATTTGACATGTATAAATGATATATATTTTATTTTTTTTGCGAAGAATGTATAAATGATATTGATGATTGTATTTATCTTGCTCTAGGCTACCTACGACCCTTCTGGTTTGATCACCACGATGAGAGGGGTTGGGATTTTTTATTTTTTATTTTTGTATCACTAGCTAATTTTGCTAGGATACAGAACAGTTCTGCTGTTTGGCTAGCTGGGGTACCGGAGTGCGATGGAGCAATTAGCTGGCAATGAAGCTTCCCCTCTATGTAGTTCCAACGTAGTTCCTCTTTTGTGATTTTGCAAATGTAAAATCAGCTTATTAGTATGTTTCACCACATATTTTGGTAGGATTGGTGATAAATGTTAGCTGCTGATGAAGTATTGAAAACTTGACTCCTGACTTATTACAGCTGCAAATATGCAATTGTTGGTACCAGACACGGAAAAGACCTGGCAACTAACTCTAGGTACCGAAGCAGTTTGAACAGTTTAATAACTGGGTATTCATAAGCTTAATTAAATGCGGAGGAGGTCAGAAGTTGTAGAGTTGAACGCCATTTTAATCATTTCAGGTCGATTCGGTCCAGGATTCAAGTTTGCTCCTTCCCCTTATTATCTGCCCCTTTCCTAGGCATACTTTTTTCTTTGACGTCATGCTTCTCAAGAATTCATTTGTTCACTTGTGCGTCTATCACACAAATCACAAGTGTGGTCATAAAATTCAGCTGTTTTGAGTTTGAGTCAGAATGAGATGTACAAATAATTGACTCATTCCCGATCTGTGCTACACCGTGCTGACTCACTAAATACTTACAGCTACAAAAACCTGTAACCATATATTTCTGTTGCCGGCAGGAATGCCATTGTGTCTTTGCTACGTGTTTTAGAACAGATAATCCTCAACACCTTCTAGTAGCTAGTATCCTCCACTTCCTGACCTCCCAATGCAGAGATTTCACCATGCTCTAAACCTCATGGACCGTCTCCTTGTCGTCGTGGACGATCAGCTTGCAGTCCGGCCTTAAAGATCCGGTCCATCTCAACGATCACGGGCAGCAGCTTGCACCTGCAGCAAACAAGAGGAAGCCATGGCTCGGTTGAATTGAAGTGTGCTGGTTCCATAGGAGAAAAGGAATTTAACAGGAAAGCCATCGATCTGGCCGGCAATGGCGCGATGGAAACAAACATATAATCCTAAACAAACAATGAATAATCTCGTGTTGCGTGTGTCAGGTTAGGTAGGCGGCGGGAAGCTCCAAAGATCATCTTTCCCAAGAAAGTCCACGTCGGGCAGGGCCTCGCCGTCGTCCAGCTGGTGCGGGAGGCCGCACTCAAAGAGCTTCCCGAGGTCAGACATGTCGTCGGCAAACGGCAGCAGCGGCGTCTCCAGCAGGTCCATGAAGCCGCCGCCGCAGTGGAACGGAACGTTGGCTGCGTGGCATGCGTCGAATGTGATCGTCGGCGGCAGCGGCGGTGGCATGGTCGCCGGCTCCGTTACCTGGATGATCACCATGCGCTGCTGCGAGGCGTCCGTGTACTGCGACTGCTGCGGTGGCGCGTGGTGATGCTCCGTTGTCAGGCGGCGGCACCTCTTCGCGGGACGGATGGCCTCCTCTTCCTTTTGCAGTGGACTGTGAGCGCTCCACGGCGCCGGCCGCTGGTGGCCATGGACAAGAAAGTCTGGTCGCGGCGACGGAGGCAGGGGATGGCCGTGTCGGTGAACAGAAACGTTCGGTTGCAGGACGGCCTGGCTTTGATGAGTATTAGCAACGATCGGCATGGCCTGACTACGGCACTGTTTGTTTCAGCTTTTCCGCTGGCCAGCTGAAAAGCTGAAACAAACAGCTAACTTCTGATCTGGCTTTTAGAGTGCTGAAAAGCTGACTTCTGATGAAATGAACTAAAAGCTAAAAAGTCTACTGAGAGGTGCTTTTCTGACTTTTAACATGCTGAAAAGCTTAATATATATTACAAAAACCAACATTATAAATTTAACAGACAGTTTTTCAGCTATTTAAACAGCTAACTTTTCTAAAAACTCAAAAGCTCCGGCCCAAACAAACTCTACGTGGGCGACCAAGATGAACCGGCGGCGGCGGCGGCACGGCCGCCTGGTTGGAGTGACGGCCAAGAAAGGTCGGCGGCGGCGCGGCCTGGTTAGAGTGAGGGCGAAGAACGTCGGGCGGCGGAGGAGCGGCCTGCACTTTACCTGTGCTGACACGAGCCGTCAGAAGGTTTTTGAGCGCATCGAAGTGGTCCGCAGGGATCACGACCCGTTCCGGCTTCTTCTTCTTGTTGGCGTCGACGGCGACGCCGTCCTCCCCGAAAATGGCCCGCTTCTCGTCGGTGGTCGCGCGCGGCGAGACGTAGACCCTGCAGAGCACGGGCACCTCCTCGCTGTCCTCCTCCTCCTCGCCGCCGCCGCTGTCGCCGGCCGTGAACTCCTCCATGAGCCAGGGCGTCTTCTTCTTCTTCTTCCCAACAAAGAACCCGTAGCTCTTCCTGGTTCCCCCGCAGGGCACGTCACCGTCGTCGCCGCCGGCCTCGAGGAGGACCCTCTGCTTCTGCTCCACGGCCCAGCTGCCGCCGGTGGCGACGGCGCGGCCGCCGCGCCTGTTGCGGCGGGAGAGGAAGTACCACTTGGGCTCGAACGCCCGCGTGGTCCCCGGCGCGCGCGCCCGCCGCAGCGCGTCGGGTCCCTGCGCGTAGACGCTCTGCTCGTGGATGTACTGGCCCGTCTCCGGCAACCGCTCGCCGCGCGCCCACGGGAGGAGGTAGTCGGTCACGCACTCCTCCGATGAAGGGTTGAAGTAGACGCCCGGCGGGAGGCTCTCCATGGCCGCCTCCGCCGCTGCCGCCATCGCGCTCGCAGGGGGGTGAAGAAAGTGGGGAATCGAAGAGGAGACGAGGGATCTCGGGAGCGCGTGGTGGAGGACGGTCGGGGGATTGGAAAACAGAGAGCTTGGCTTCATGGGCTGAGCGAAACCTGACCGGATCCGGCAGGGCCGCGTTAGTTTTATTGCGGGGGATCTGAATCTGACTTGGACTAGGACGACTTGCGGCCCACGCTGCCTGGTGAGCCGCGTACTGACTGGATCTAGCTAATTCCTTTCCTTTATGGCCCGACGCTAAATTAAGCCAGGCCGCCAGCTGCAGGTCCACATGCGATTGCACATAGCAAGGCCTTAGCAGCAGCAGTTTTTTTTTTTTTTTTTTTTTTTTTTTTTTTTTTTTTTTTTTTTTGTGAATTGGAGCAGCAGTTTTTCTGTTCAACTAGCAATTTATCCGTTTGAGCTACAAATTTGAAAAGCTGCCGAATGGCTTACACCCACTTTTATTTTCATTACCGATTGAAATTTAAGTGTAAGTAGCCATAAGTCTTCTTGTCCTCAATGGGGCAATCACAGTAATAATTAAATAAAAGTAAAAAAAACAGTCCACCCTGATAAAAAAAAATAATCCTAATTTCATTGCAACGTCCGCAATTGATTGAGGAGCCATCACCTACTTGGAACACATCGATGAGGGCACCTCAAGAAGGCAGCATATCCTATGAGAACCAGATTCGTGTGAGAACTATGAGAACTCCAATCTAAGCCACATGATCTAGATCCAAAGGGGACGCATAGGGAGAGGTGGGAGGGAGAATTTGCAAAAGTATGATTAAGTGGACGGTGATTTTGCAAATCCCCCCTCCCACCTGAATTCATGCGCCTCATTGGATCAAAATCATATGGCCCAGATTAAAGTTCTCATAGTTCTCACACAAACTTGGTTCTCATAGGATACGTTGCCCCTCAAGAAAGGCGGGGATGTTAACCATCATGCTGGCGACAAACTCCAGCATACAGAGGAGTTTAAATACAACGGCAGTGCATTGACACGAATATTGCGTTGGTGACCATGTACATTGGCTTGGTCAGTGGCAAAGCCAGGGGGACTGGCAGGGGCCATGCCCCCCACCCACATCCAAGACTTTACATCCATATCTACCATTAGATTTTGCTAATGATTCTAATGTTTGGCCCCTCCTATCCTTAAAATCTGAGCAATAGAGCTTGCTTGGCCCCTCCCAAGCTCCAAGTCTAACATAGTTAAACCCCATTGTCACCACGTGAGTTGCACCAATCTCTGCTTGATCGTGGGCTCTGGTTGTAACAGACCCAGTTCATACACGCTAGTTCCCATACCACCGTCCACGCCCACCACCTATCGTGACGACGTCCAGAGCGGCAGCACAAGAAGCGCAGCCGAGGCGGTGGATACGAGAGGGAGGCGAGGAGCACCAGAAGTAGTGGAAGCGCAAATGAGGTTGCCAAGGTAATTATTACTCCCTTTGTTTTTAATTATATAACATCGTTGAACTTTTTTATTAAATTTTGACCAAAAAATATATAAAAAAATTAGTTGTTTAACGTGTATATTGTTGGATCTATCATCAATATCCTATCACTTTAAGATTTACTAATACATTTAACTATTTGCACAAATAAATGGTCAAAGTAACAAAATAAGTCAACGGTGTCATATAATTAAAAACGGAAATAATACTAGTTACTTGGCATGTTCTATCGGGAACTTTTCTATAGTAAAATATTTAAAATTTTCAAGACTCGGAAGATGTACTAAGAACGACCAACATTTCTTTGACGGGTTACGGCTGCGTACTCAAAAGTATGAAAAAAATAATGTACACTGCTGGTTAAAGCAAAACGTGGTGTCGTGGTGTAGTTGGTTATCACGTCAGTCTAACACACTGAAGGTCTCCGGTTCAAGTCCGGGCGACGCCACATTATTTTGTAAATTTTTTTTTATGTAAGCGGCGAAACATTTGCAGCTTCACTGATACAGAACTTGAAAACTGCAATCGTCGCCCTTTGCTTTCATCAAGCTATCAAAGATCCATTTGGATTCTTACAATGAAAATATTTTGGTGTCATTGGTTGGACATGAACACTTCTTAGTTCTCATTAAACAATGCGAATCTGTTATTTACATACTTCTTTACAGGTCTTCCCCGAGCTACATGCTATACAGCAAAGATACAGACGAAGACACATTTATATAATTCCCATTCAAAATTCTTATCCTGATAATTAAGTAACTAAAAAATTAGCTCCATTTTAATTTGAGAAACAAACGATTGATCTACGTGTTGCTAACGGCATGAACCCCTCATGGGTGCCATTTGATGCTGCATCCGACACTGCATTGAATAGAAAATAAATCTCAGGAAAAAACAGGTGAAACTGCAGATGTAATATTCAAGAAAATAGTTCTAGAGTACGGAGAGAACTAGAGATACCTAGGCTTTTGTACAAAAGACAATTCTTGACCACTAAGGGCACAGTCAATTGCGCGGCTCAAATCCCTGCAAAGTTGGAAACGAGGATGACCACGGGGAGATCTCTGTACAATAATAACACGACATCATGAAATGTACCTTCCAGTCACTGGCACGTTGTTACTTGGTCTTGAATCATCGAACTGTCCATGGTAAAAAAGCTCGAAAGGCCTTCGGCCATCCTGTTATCCGACAAGATAAGTGGTTAGTGTTTTCTGATCACACAGAGCACAAAGAAGAGAGCCAGCACAATGTGACATGTAGCAGTTGTGACAATAGACATATTAGCACAACAGATTCAAGGAAAATGACAATAGGGACCAACGATAACTATGTACTTTTTTGAACAGGTAAAACTCTGGTGTGCAGACTGCTCCAAAAGCCTTGGCAACTTCCTGAGACTGCAAGGATTATGAAGCAAAGTAAAATAGATCAGTTTAGCAGGAACAGTCTCAACAACAAAGCCATTGAAATTATGAAGAACTTTGTCAGTGAAGGCACATTGAGACCAGACCTCATCATACAGGTAGGGAAAGGGATATTTAAAAAGTTTTGCATCTTCAGCCATGCGATCTGGACCATCCTGCAGAATTAACAGGATTGTTTTATTTGTTAAAATGAGAACCTGAGAAATGAATCATCCCTATAATAGATATGTGCTGGCACAGAAGCAATACAAAACAGCAGAAATGCTCACTTCATCAATTATTTTTTAGTGTAAACATACTTTCACAATATGTGGTTCTTATATATCGATGCGTTATTATAAACCTCACAATAAAAAACATGAAAAAGAAATAAAACAACCTATATATCATGAATTATGACAGCATCATGTTTCTGGAGAACATTTTCTTCTCCATAACTGGGATTTAAACTACTGATGCTACGGAAGCTGTTATCATTAATATTTAGGAAAACAAAAGAAAGAATATCACAGAATCCTACAGTTTGACAAAGAGAAGCTCACTGCTACTTAACCTGGGGATGTGTAACAATTGAGTTCGATGATATAGCGACAGCACCAAGTCCTTTCTGCATTTGTATTCAAAATTCAACATGGATGCAAGTAGAAATGGAATTTCCAGCCGTTCATACAAATTTCTTTACCTCCGTGTAGAATGACGTGAGCTTTGCGATATCTTTTTTCAGATGTTTTACAAATGGGCAGTGATTGCATATGAACATAACCTGAAAGGTGGGAAAAAAGGCATGCAACAATAGGTTCAAAATGTAAATGGACGCCACAGTTGAGTTATTCTATTCAATAAACACAATATCCATAGCTATTCTATTTATTTAATACAGAGATGATGAACTTAAATGTTTGTTCTATGAATGCACAAGATGCAGCTACATATCTTTCACAAGAAACGAGAATGGTGTAACAGTACACGATTTCAATGACGATCAATTACTTTTACGTAATAAAAATAAATAGATGATTGTAAGATTGTTACCTAATCCACTCACTAGGCTTTACAATTATAAAACTGTGACAATTTATTTCTACTCAAGATGGAGCACTAACATCAACATACTCAAAGTGAACTGTCCACTTTTAGACTATCTTGTGAACCTCAAAGAACAACATATAAAAAAAAATACAGGTAATAAATTAATTCCATAGATATATTTTAGATCAGAGGGAGTAGTACAGTGGTAGTCTTCCAATTCGATACTAGTTGTTGAGCTTCAATATCGACTACTAGCTTATATTACGGTTCATTTGTTATATTCCACTTAGTCATTTTGGGCATGGGAATGCGCAAAGTTGATCAATACATAAAGGTCATTTACTGTTTTTTTTTCTTTCTTTCTAAACTGAACGTTGGCATACATGTCGAAATGTGGAGCTCAGAGATAAATCAATGACTTCGAAGAGCGCGAACCCCTCTTTTCTACAGCAAACTTTTCTATGTTCGAGATTCGAAATTGTGAATACCCAGCATTCAGTTAAGCAGAGCATAGCACAAAACTATACTGGAAGAGACACTGACCAGCAGTGCAGGGTTGCCCTCGAAGTCATCCAACGTCCAGAGTCTCCCAGTCAGTGGCTCCGGGAGCTGCACACCCATCGCGAGGCCAAGCATCAGTTGAAGCTCAAATCTTTGTCACTACCTCATCAGCCACCAAAACTACTAGAATCGAGCCCAGTACAAGAACGTGAGAGCCAAGTGCCCGCCGACCTCGAATTCGGGCGGGCGGAATCCGATGGAGACGCCGGTGGACTCCATCCTGGCCGCCCGCACCAGGAGGCGCCGCCTACGGGTCCTCCCCCTGCTCGCGGCGGCCGGCGACGAGGCGAGGGATACGTAGTGCCGGCGGGGGGCGGGGAGCGCGTGGAGGCGCGGGCGCGGTGAGCAGGCGGCGGCGGCGGAGCAGGAGGAGAGGGAGGCGCGCGTGCCGGCGAGGGCCATGGACGTGGGCGCGCGCTCCTCTGCTGTGCTCTGCTCTGCTCTTGGTACGGCCCTGCAGCTGTGTGGCTGCGGACTCTGCTGTCGCTGGGAGCGTTCGTGGCGAGGAAAACGGCTGCCGTCGTGGCTTTTTCCTTTTTCCGGAGCTCTTGGTTTTTTTGCCCAAAAATAGCGAAGCTAATTTTGGGACCAAATAGTTTTGGATGATGCACAAAAATAGATAAATACTAGCAAACTGGATCTTAGACTCCTATGATACGTGTGGTTAGAGAATGTAGCATTATATCAGTATATGAATTTTTTATATTGTAATGTATTTTGTGTATTATAAGATAAAAAATCTAATAGTCACCTTGTCTCTATGGTACTGGTCGAAGACAAAAAGAAGCATAATTTCAGTAAATGTCTTAATAGCTAAAACTGAGCGTTGTGGCTTGTTGCAAGCGAAACCACCAGCTTTGTCAGTAAATGTTCTTCATCAGTTTTGATAACATCAACGGCTGATAAAATACGAAGGGGAGGAAATCCATGTTCCAGTCAAGCATCGTAACAAACCTCATCAGTAGTTTAGACGAACATTTGTGTCAGCATATTCAACAAAATCCATATTCAATGAATGTTCAGGTTCCGGCAAATGTCAAGGCGTTGTTTGCAGTTTCAGTCACGACAACAGTGGGGGATGGAAACTCCACACTGTTCTGGACGGATCGCTGGATCCATGGCAAAGCCATTAGCGAACTAGCACCAGCCCTCATGCCATTTGTTCGTCGGCGAGGATGGCGTGCAAGGACAGTACGAGAAGCCTTGGAAGGAAACTCATGGACCAATGACATAATGAGGGGGCTCCCAGTGCTTCCACTATGGCAGTTCTTGCAGCCCTGGGATGTCATAAACGGGTTCACGCTAAATCCGGAGCAGCGGGATCAACACACATGGCTTCCGGAGCCCTCCGGCCAGTTTTCAACCAAATCGGCGTACGAGCGGTATTTCACGGGAGGCATTATATTCGAGCCGCACAGGAGGCTATGGAAGTCGTGGGCGCCACTTAAAGTTAAAATTTTCGTGTGGCTTGCAATTTGGAACCGGTGCTGGACTGCAGATCGCTTGGCACGTCGCGGCATGCAACACCCAGAGCGCTGCCCTCTATGTGACCAAGCAGAGGAAGACATTCAACACATCCTGACCACATGCGTCGTCGCTAGAGAGACATGGTTCCATGCACTCCAGTGGATCGGCCTAGAAACGATGACTCCATCAGCCGATGAAACATGCTTCACGGATTGGTGGCGACATGCAAGCAAAAGAGTAAACCGGGACAAAAGAAGAGGATTCAACACACTAGTGCTTAGGGCTGGACAAAAAGCTCGTGACTCATTAGCTCGGCTCGGCTCATGATTGGCTCGACTCGGCTCAGCTCGGCTCGTTCACTTTTTCTAACGAGCCAAGCTAGGTTTGTAGCTCGTTATGTATAACGAGCCGGCTCAAGCTGGCTCGTGAGCTGCTCGCTAGCCAAACGAGCCAGCAAGTCCTAACAAGCCTATCACTTCTCGGTCCCCTCCTCCATCCCCACACCTTATCCTTTTCCTGAATCACGCTGCCACCACACCTTGTCTCCTCCCAAGTCCCCATAGCATGCCTGCATCGCTCCTTTCGTGAGCCGCACCGCCTGTCTCATTGGCCTGTCACTCTGCTCCCTCGCTGCTCATTTGTGAGCTTGCCCGGAGGAGGAAACGCGTGATGCGGGACGGCCGGCAGCTCAAGTCGGACGGTGCCGCCGCTCTCCCTATTCCCCTCGTGTGCGGTGGTGCCAGCTCCTTCACGTCACCAGTCCCCGTCCCCTCTTGTCCAATACAACCTCCGCGACGTCGACCTCCGCCTTCCCGCCCGGCACGCCTTTTAGGGTTTAGGATTTAGTGCTCAAGGGCGTGAAGATGTATCCAGCGCCCGGCATGCCTTCGTGCTCAAGGGCGTGAAAATATTCTCCTCAGGTCGCGGCAGAGATGCTAGAGGCTAGCGACGAGCTTAACGAGCTGGCTCGCGAGCCATCTCGAGCTCGTAACGAGCCGAGCCGAGCCAGCATTCTAGCTCGATAAGATAACGAGCCGAGCCGAGCTAGCTCGTTATCCTAACGAGCTGGACCGAGCCGAGCCGAGCCGAGCCGAGCTGGCTCGGTAGTCCCGCCCTACTAGTGCTGCTGGTTGCCTGGGAGATTTGGAAACACAGAAACAGATGTGTCTTCAATGGCATGCGGCCTAGTGCAAGAGCGCGGCATCAAAGAGAAAGCTAATCTCTGGATGATTGCTGGAGCAAAGAGGTTACGACAGCTCATGTAGTCTGAGCGGCGTGAGAGATGAGTTGATGTCAATGTGTAACGGGCGCGAATGTCACTTAAACACTAACCTCGGCCAGAGCATGGCGTTGTAATTATTCATCACTTCTTCTTATTACAATGACACGCAGTTCTCCTGCGTGTTCGAGAAAAAAGATTTTGAACGAAAATTGTCTGCATGGAGCAAATACAGTCACAACGTGCAATAACGAAATCTGGCAGAAATAGTACTAATAAAAAAGGTACCCGCCTTTTTCTTTGGTGCAATCAGATTACTTGGTCTGATATCAAATCAGAAACTAGCTAATTACAGCATTTGTTTACATTTAGTTAGAAACTTTTCAACTACTTTTTTTTTATTTCGCAAATACATGGCAAGGTATTACTTTCAAATTTAACCCTTGTGAAGAAGGCCCTAATCAGGAGCTCACACAAGGAGCGAATAAATTACTAAAAAATATGGTTAGTATCATAGAAACTTAAAGTAGATTTAACCAAAGATATTTAGTCATTTTATTTTTAACTACAAATACGATAGAAATGAAGATTGATGTTCGGTAGTCACTCCATACGATAGCAAACAAGATATTTTTATTCTACAATATGATATTAATAATGCCTGAAGGAAAAATGTGGCATGTAGGCAAAATCCATCGGGACCAGCAAGAGTTTTTTCTTAGATGAACATGCTCCTTACAATCATTTCTTTTATAAAAAGGTAAGCATACTGCTCCCAGAATATGATTACTAATAATCATTGCCCCTAGTATCGTTTGTTTCCCTGCCTGAATATATAGCACTGCTGGAGTCCAGAGTTCTTAATGCGCCACACAACAACAACAACAACAACAACAACAACAACAACAACAACAACAACAACAATAACAATAACTAGACTATAAGGATACTGTAAGGAGAGATGCTAGGCAGAACCTTTTTTTCTTTTTGCAAAAAAATGAATCTGGCTTTACATATGACATGCTATCCCTTGAATCAAAGCAAATGTAGTCATTATAATCTTAGTCTTATCATGAAATATGGTTCGAGCTATGCAACATATTCAATAACCAGCAAAAAAAATGCCCAGCTCAAAGCCGAGTGTCATGGTCCATCGCAGTTTGTTAATATGGTTGGAGCTATATATGCAACATATTAAATAATCAGGAAGCTAATTACTTCCCATGGAGTTAGTCAAACTTCCCTAGCCTTAGTTGGGAGATGAGACACTTCACTACTTCATACACTCATTGCATATGCATTATGGTCCATCGCTTCTCATCACCCTTGCATCTACATTAGCATTCAGAAACTCTCTCCTTTTGATGATGCCATCTAAGCTATCTATTTCACTAGCTTCTATTCATGAGTAAAAAGTTAGAGATATTTAGAGAATTTAAGTGCAGACCAATAGCTAAGTCACGAAACTATGTAATTAAAGAAATGAGAAAGTTATGTATTTAGAGAATGATATGTGGATCATGGAGACATTGTAATGATAATCTTCTACCTGCATATTCAGTAGTAAAATTTAGAGTAGAATAATCCTTATGTGAATGTTATAAATTAAAATGGGTCTCGGTGGAGTATTCACGAAGCACAAATCTGATATTGCCCTAATCCACAAGGAGACATAAATACTGTAAGCTTCTTCATCAAAGCAATCATTTAAAAAAAAACTTAGCTAAGACTTTATATAGACGGGCATGAGAAAAGACATCATTGACGCCTTATACATTTAAGTGTGGAGAATTAATTGAAAAAAAAGAAGCTCATACCCAAGTAATAAACTAGTGACTCTAAAAAAGAATCTAATGGTAAACAAGATAAAATGCAAATGAAACAGACAATAGGAAGGAAAATATATATAGAATTCGGTTTTCTAGATTATTAAGGTATGGATTAATGCTTAGAGGGTACACTATTGGTCACATGAAATGTATGGAGGCTGATTGGTGCAAGTGAAATGACTCACTTCTTTTTAACTTCAAATTTTCATATCAATTTCATAGTTTTTTATCTCTATATTTATGTTTCAATATGCATGCTACATTTTAAATGCAAAGATTCTATTTTTTAAATACAATTCAACAATTTTGAAACAACATTTAATTTTCTAAAATGTTAATTTGGTTTATCAAAATTCTGAAAAGTATAAAAAGAAATCAAACATCATATATGTAAGACTAAACCTGCCATTTAATAATAAATAGTTTAACATTTTGAATGTACTACTTGAATAATTTCGCTGAAATATTGAAACTATACTGAAAATATTGAATTAAGATATTTTAATTTTCATCTGTTGGATTTTGTTTTGTTGCATTGATTCCAAGAAACACAATGGTTCAAGCAAATTAAAAATAGAGTCACTTTGTTGAAAAGAAAAATTAGTGTAAAATTTGAAATCCAACACAGCTTCTTGATGCGGTTGTTGACACATTTCAGCTACTTGATTGATCTGGAGATTCTGGACGGCCCACGGCATGAATCCTAAAGTGCGGGGCTACGTCCAGGAATTCCTGGAACCCAGCTCTCCGTGTCCATCCCGTCGCCTCATGAGTTCTGATCGATGCTCGAGGAGTCGTAACCTAGTTTTGATTTCTGAATGTTCTCCACGCAACGCACGCCTTTGTCTGGCGGCGACCGCCCTTTCCGACCCAGAGCTCGCTCACAGATGTCATCTCTCAAGCCGCGCGCCCGGCCGGCCAAACGGCGCAGACGGGCGCCGGCTGCCGCCTCTACTAATAAACCCGGCGACCTCCTCCCCGACGACGTGCTGTTCGACGTCCTCGTGCGGCTCACGGCCAGGGACCTGTGTCGCCTCCGCGCCGTCTGCCGGCGGTGGCGCTCCCTCACCGTCGACCGGCTCTTCGTCCGCGCCCACGCATCGCGCCACCCGACCCGCTCCTCCTCGCCAGATTCCGGGAAGACGATGCGGAGACGCACGTCCACGTCGTGGATCTGTCCGGCAACGTGGTCAAGCGGATCCGCATCAACGCCGACGACGGCCACCACCACCAGCTGCAGCTTCTTCCCACGCGCCTCGACCTGGCCTGCGTCGCCACGGAAACCAACAACGGCTGCCGCGTGCTCGATCTAGCCACCGGCGTTGCTTATGCCCTGCCGGAGAGCCCGGCGCCGGAGCACGAGGACCACGAGAACCTGCGCAGGCCCGACACGTCCTATGCGTTCGGGACGGTGCCCTCAACCGGGGAATACAAAATTCTCCGGATCTTCAACCGGCCCGAATATTACGACGTCCACAAGGAGCAGCTGTTCGAGGTGCTCACCGTCCACAACGGAGGATGTGCCTCCAGCTGTTGTACGCGGTGGCGAGCGAGGCAGCCCCGCGACGTCTTCGTTGAGGCAGCGAGTGCCGTCGCGGTCGCCGGCGCAGTGTACTTCAAGATCGACAGCGCATACCACTCCATGATGATTGCCGGCGTGAACCCGGGCATCAATCAAGACACCATCTTCTCGTTCGACCTCGAGACGGAGCAGTGGAGGAGGGAGCTCCATGGGCCAATGGGCGACAACTTCGTCATTGAAAACCTTGACGATTTCGATGACATGGTTTATAGCGTTGAAAGATGTCAAAATTGTCATGGAAAATGACCAATTTACCTATAATAATTGCATGGTCTCATCACATAACCGTAACTAGCTTATGATTTTGCATTGGGGAGTCTCTTTTTCATTCCTTCTATTTTGAAGAACTATTTTTGCAGTTAGACCCAAATGGACTGGGCACACTGTTTAAACCAAGAAGTTAACATTTTTTCATCAAGGAGTATTTCACCTATTTTATTAGTATTCAGCATTCACATGTTGTCACCTATCTTGGAATTACAGCTTCTAAGTTATTCGTACTGTACTTTGCAAGATAGATGACATAACTAGAGATAAAAAATGCAAGGATCCAATGAAAGGAGTCCGTTTGATTAAATGATGAAAATTAGTTCCGACTCATTCGTTTGCGCATTGCCTGTTTGATTTGTATTTATTACTATCACTGTCGATCCAATGTACCCTTGCATTTCTGAAACAAACTGATTATAACTTGCTGTGGATTCTTCTGTATTGTTCAGTTGTACACCCCGCTCCCATGGCTTCGAGTTTTGGGCAGGCATTTAACATTATTATGCATCAAGACTTATGGTGAAATTTAGATATAGACTGAAACAATAATGTTAGCATCGACAACCTTGTTTTGAGTGATCATATTCATTTTTGCACATTCTGAAGCTAAAACTTGTATTGGGTTACATATCAATGCATATTACAATAGTTAGTAGAACAAAATGTTCAATTGGTTCATGTACCATTTTGCAAGACGATGTTTTAAGGTGCAAAGCTTTGGCTGTTGCAGAATATACTTTTTTGGCTCTTAATTTGTCCCGGAATTTTTCCCATAAAAGAATTGTACTTTTTGTGCCTTAAATGCTTCCTTGTTCTGAGGTGGTATTGTTTTCATGTTGGACAGTTTAACAATTCTTGTTATCTATGCTTTTTTATAAAGCTCTAATCTTATTGCATATTCATGTCCTTTCAGAGCTACAGCTACTGAGGTGGACTGAAAAAGTACAGTGTTTTCAGAAATATAAATATATCCAAAATGACTGGAAACTGGATAATCAAAGTTTAATAGGTTTGTTCATTTCCCCGGTAGCTGAGATTTGCAGAATGATGCTCGAAAGCTCTCGTGCCAAGTTGACGTACTATCGATTTTATTTGTGAAATCTGTCAAGTGGGTACACTAAGCTCTGCTAATCTCCTCTTTTGTCAGAGTTAACATCATTGTTTTTGTTTATGGTAATAGGATAATCTTTCTGAAGTTTTCATATGTCAGAACAGGGTAAGCATTCCTGACTCCCGAGGGAGGCCCAAGTTTGCAGCGGCTGTTTTGCAGCAGCTACAGTCTTTGCAGTTATTTCTTCAGCAGCAGCTACAGTGTTCGCAGTTATTTCTTCTGCAGCTGCTACAGTAAAACGGCTGCTTCGCAGCGAGGCGAACAGTCTGCTTATCTCTTCCTCCTATCAAAAAAAAAACATTATCTCTTCCTCCATGCCACCCCCTACCTCGCATCCTCTGCTTGCCGCTTCGTGCCGTCCGTCCCCCGTTTGCATTTCCCTGCCGCCCCCTAATTGACACCTCTCACTAGTCCTCACCACCGTCACACTTCACTGCTCGGAGCACGCCATCGGCAGATCCGCCGGCGTCGGAGATGGAGATAGCGTCGCCGGAGCCGATCTCCGCACTGACCAAATCCAGATTTCCCAGGGGCCCTCCCGCCGCCTCGGACGGCCGCGAGCTCCCCTTCGACCTGATGCTCGACGTCCTGCTCCGTGTCCCGGCCAAGGACATCTGTCGCCTGCGCGCCGTCTGCCGCGCGTGGCGCGCCGCCACCACCGACCCGCTCTTCGTCAGGGCGCACGCGGCGCGCCACCCGGACCTGCTCTTCTTGGCTAAGGTCCGGGACGACGACGCGCACATCCGGGTGGTGGATCTGTCCGGAGTGGTGGTGAAGCGGATAGCAATCCCGGAGGGGCACCATCTGCTCTGCACGCGCCTCGACCTGGCGTGCGTGGCCACGCACAGAAGCAGCAGCTGCCGCGTGCTCAATCCTGCCACTGGAGCCGCCCATGCACTACCGGAGAGCCCAACGCCGGAGCACGCAGGCCATGAGAACCTGCGCGATCTGTACATCGACTACGCGGCTTTCGGGAGTACAAGGTGCTCGGAATATTCAACCGGCCCGAGTATACTGACATTGACAAGGAGCAGCTGTTCGAGGTGTTCACCGTCAGTGGTGGAAGTGCTGGCCATGGGCGGTGGCGAGGGAAGCAGCCCCGCAATGTCTTTGTCGAGGCAACAAACGCAGTCGTGGTTGGTGGTGTGGTGTATTTCAAGATTGATAGCGTGTACCATGCTATGTTGGTGTCTGGGGTGAACCCTGGCATCAATCAAGACTCCATCTTGTCGTTCGACCTTGAGACGGAGCAATGGAGGGAAGAGCTCCAAGGGCCAATGGGAGCCAACTTCGGCATTGGAATCTTGGATGATGATTTAGATGACATCCGTTGCCTTTGGATTCAACTGACTTTAGCTGACCTCGGAGGCTCTTTGGCTCTAGTATACTACTTTGACTACCGTCATGTGATGGACCTCTGGCTTCTGGAAGACTTAGCAGAGTATTTGGGTGAAGAAGTATAGTGTTCAGACTGAATAAAAAATCCCGAGTTGTCGCTACCCTATAAAATCTTTCTTTGTGCTGGATGATGGGAGGTTTGTGATCCATTTTGAGCAGACTGGATTTCTGCTCATATATGTGTTGGGGGTTCAGCAACAAGTATCCGAGAAACGACCCGCGAAGGGGTTTAAGGTTCCACGAAGGGGCTCAAGAATGAGCGAAGGGTCTCCACATAACGGCATGGCGAAGCCGCCTATAAAGCCTGAGGCAGGGAGGTGTATTAGAATTACCCAATGGCATAACTGTAATAACGGTCTCTTCTCCCCTTATAAATATGGAGGGAGGAGACCCCGTAATGACATCTGTTTTCGGGCCACGAGCCAAAGATACATCATTTACTCCGTCCACATTTCTCTGTCGTTTCCCTAACCCCTTCGCCCAGCATCGCGGACGACGAAGGGTTTCGGAGTAACGCATAACGTAAGACCTAAGGAATAACCTGGGCAGCTGAACCTAACACTAGCTTCGTAGACATTTCAGAAGGGCTTCGCCAAGGAGCCCGAGGACAGTAAGGTGTCAAGAGGGCTTCGCAAGGAGTCTTTTGGACGCCGAGATCGCCCAGAGGGCTTCGCAAGGACGTAACCATCACACACACTCCGTTGGAGGGCTTCGCCGAGTCCGACAAAGACCTTCGATCCCCCAACATTTGGCGCCGTCCGTGGGCCGAACCTACAATGAAGAGAAGACAAGAACATCGCCTAGCGAAAACCTCGAGGGCAAGAACAGAAAGTCCTGGGCGGAAACAATCGGTTATCCGATTCACCTCAGAAGATATCAAAGTCACTGACTACCCGCACATAGATGCCTTCGTAATCAAAACAGACATCGTAGGGTTCTTTGTACACAGAATCCTAATTGACAACGGAAGCCCAGTGAACGTCATCTTCAAAGACACCCTAAGACGTATGAAGATCGATGGCTACACAAACGCCAACAAGACAGTACTCAAGGACTTCGGAGAAGAAGAAGCATGCTCAATAGGAACCATAAGAATGAAGATAACCTTCGAGGACGGAGAAAAATCAACAACTCAAGAAACTGACTTCCTAATTATGGATTTTGAAAGTCAGTACAATGCCATACTTGGAAGACAATTCTTGACATCCTTCGGGGCGGCCGTACATCACAATTATCTAACAATGAAGATCCCTTCGGAGATGGGTATCTTAAATATATATTGCAACCCAATTAGACAGCAAGAGCGCGAAGCTGATAAAGGAACAGTCAAAAAGGATGAAGAAGAAAACAATCGACCGAAGGGGGAACAAGCAAAGCTGGAGCCTTCGAGTGAAATAGAGGAAGTGATCCTATGGCCAAAAAAGCCAGAAAGGACAGTTAAGATAGGGAAAAACCTTTCTGCAAACGAAAGAGAGCAGTTGATCATATTTCTGAAGGATAATGCTGACGTCTTCGCATGGTCATCTCAAGATATAACAGGAATCAAAAGAGAGACAATACAGCACGAGTTGAAGGTAAACCCAAGGATAAGACCCTTTGTCGACAAAATCAGAAAAGTATCCGACGAGAAGAAGGCCGCTGCGAAGGTCGAAGTAAACAAGATGCTAAAAGCCAGAGTCATAAGGCCAACTATCCATTCAAGTTGGCTCTCGAACATTGTACTGGTAAAGAAGAAAACAGGAGAGTGGAGAATGTGCATCGATTTCACAAGGTTAAATAAGGCTTGCCCGAAGGATAATTTTCCTCTAGACCGTATAGACACAATAACAGACTCAGTAGCCGGATGTCAGTTGCTGAGCTTCTTGGACGCCTACTCAGGATATCATCAGATACATATGGCGAAAGGTGACGAGGAAAAAACAGCTTTCATCACACACGATGGAAAATTCTGCTTCATCAGAATGCCATTCGGCCTTCGCAATGCAGGAGCGATATTTGCAAGGCTAGTTAAAGAGATCTTCGAAGATCAATTAGGAAGAAATGCAGAAGCTTATGTGGATGACATAGTCATAAAGACAGTAGAAAGGGCCAATCACTTAAGAGATTTGGATGAAACCTTCAAAAATCTGAGGAAGCATAACCTCAAACTCAATCCTGCGAAATGTGTTTTCGCAATCGAAGCAGGAAAATTACTAGGTTTCATGGTATCTCAGCGAGGCATAGAAGCAAACAAGCAAAAGATCGAAGCCATTCAAGGTCTAGCCCCACCCAGGTGTCTGAAGGATGTCCAAAGGCTAGCAGGAAGGTTAAACTCTTTAAGCAGGTTCATCCCGAAGCTAGCAGATCGAAGTGGCCCCATTTTCAAAGCGCTTCGAGCGAAGAAGAAATTCCAATGGGGAGATGAACAACAGGAAGCCCTCGACAATATCAAGAAAGCCCTCACTGATCTTACTACTTTAGCCAGTCCAAAGCAAGGCGAAGATCTATCCTTATATATTGCAGCATCGTCAACAGCAGTAAGTGCCGCACTGGTGCATGAAGCCAGCGAAGACAAAAGCCAAAAGCCGGTGTAGTTCGTGTTCGAAGCCTTATCAGGAGCAAAGTTACTATATCCAGAGATAGAGAAAATGGCGTACACAGTGGTCATGTCTTCGAGGAAGTTGAAGCATTACTTCAGCGACAAGAAAATAATAATACCAACTTCCTTTTCCCTTCGAGACACCCTGTGAAGCAGAGAAGCAATAGGGCAAATCGGAAAATGGTCAGCAAAACTGGCACCATTTGACATTGAGTTCAGAGCAAGAACAGCCATCAAGGCGGCCGCTCTGGCAGACTTCATAGCAGAGTGGACCCCCGCAACTCCCGAAGCATCCATAACAATAACAGAATCACTCTGGACGATATTCACCGATGGAGTATGGGGTGCAACAGGTGCCGGAGCTTCAGCAATAATAACTTCGCCGTCAGGAATCAAGCTTAGATATGCCGTCAAGCTGGAGTTTCACTCAACTAACAATATAGCAGAATACGAAGGAGTATTACTAGGGCTTCGCAAAGCGAAGGCCCTTGGGACAAGAAGGGTCCTCATCAGTACGGACTCCGAAGTCGTAGCGAATCAAGTAGAAAATAATTATCAAGCAAGAGATCTAGAGCTCATCAAATATTACAAGACAATGACTAAGATGCAGAAATACTTCAAGGGCTTCACTGTCAAGAGCTTACAAAGAAATTTAAACAAGGAAGCAGACGCTCTAGCGAAGGCTGCTGCAAAAGGCGAAGGCCTCCCTCCAGATGTCTTCTTTGAAGTCTTGAACGGATCAACATCAGAGGAGTCCAGAAGAAAAGTACACCATCTTTTTCGGTTATGGGAAGATTGGAGCGCTCCAATAATAGCTCATTTAAACAGTCAATACGAAGCCCAAGACGAAGTTGAACCAAAAAGAATAACGCAGAAAGCAAGAAACTACAAATTGATCGAAGGGCAGCTTTACAAGGGAGGAGTATGTCAGGCATGGCTTCGATGCATCCTACCAGAAGATGGCAAAAGAATACTCCAAGACATCCACTTAGGCATGTGCGGATCTCACATCGCATCAAGACCATTAGTAGCGAAGGCTTACAGAATGGGCTTTTACTGGCCAACAGTAGCAAAAGACGCTGAGGAAATAGTAAGGAAGTGTAATGAATGCCAATTCTTCGTCAGGCATCAGCGAAGTCTAGCAGCAGAAGTACAGCTAATGCAACCTATATGGCCTTTCTACCAATGGGGCATAGACATAGTTGGGAAATTACCAACGGCACCAGGGAACCTCCAATACACCTTTGTCGCAATGGACTATTTCTTGAAGTGGATCGAATTCAGAGCGGTGGCTTCAATCACTTCGGAAAATATGAAAAAATTCGTATGGCAAGCTATAATCTGCAGATATGGAGTTCCGAAGAAATTGGTGGTCGACAATGGAAAACAGTTCGACAGTCAGCTGTTCATTGACTTCTGCGAATCATTGGGCATAAACCTTCGCTTCGCATCCCTATACCACCTCCAAACAAATGGAGCAGTTGAAAATGCAAACAAAAGAATATTCTTGGCGGTTGAGAAAAGGCTACTAAACATAAAAAAAGGAAAGTGGCCGGAAGAACTCCATTCAGTTCTATGGTCATTAAGAACCACGCCATCAAGATCAACTGGCTTCAGTCATTTCAAGTTACTCTTCGGGGAAGAGGCAATGACACCTGAAGAGATGGAAAACAAGTCTCTCCGAAGCTTAGCAGAAAGTTCAGACGAAGCATCCTTGACTTCAAAAGAGAACCTGGAGGAAATTCGCAACGAAAAAGTACTCAATCTGCAAAAGTATGAAGAAGAAACCAAAAGGTGGAAAAACAAATGCATAAGATCGAAGGGTGTAAAAGACGGCGACTTAGTGCTTCGGCGAAAGTCAAATGAAGAAACTGTAGGAAAGCTACAGAGCAAATGGGAAGGACCTTTCATAGCGAAGGCAACCATCAATGAAAGGGCCTTCAGACTATTGTCTTCCAGAGGAGAAGACGTAAGCCACACCTGGAATGTGGAGAAACTGAAAAAATATTATGTGTAAAAGAACAGCCGGCCTGTACTCTTTTCCTTGCATAGGGAATCCCTTCGCAGGGAGCAAGGTTTTTAACGAGGCAGGACCGAGGAATAAAATTTTTTGTCTGAAAAATTCAAGGCTTCATAGCAATATCACAAAAGAAATTCTTCCAAAAAGGGCAGAAAAACATCTGAAAATTCCTCAAAAACGGGAATTAGAGGATCAAACGAAGGTTCAATAAGAAGAACTTATAACCTTCAACATCATCCAAAAGGACAGAAAAACATCTAAAAATTCCTAAAAAATGGGAATTAAAGGATCAAGCGAAGGTTCAATAAGAAGAACTTATAACCTTCGACATCGTCTAAAAGGACAGAAACATCTGAAAATTCCCAAAAAACGGGAATTAGAGGATGAAGCGAAGGGTAAATAAGAAAGAACTTATAGCCTTCAACATCATCCAAAAGGACAAGTAAAACATTCCCAAAGAATGGGAATCGGGTGACCAATCGAAGGGTCAACAATAAGAAAAAATTATAGCCTTCGACTTCGTCCGCAAAGGACAGAAAGTGAGCAACGAACAATCAAAGGACACTATCTCATATCGGTAGGAGCCTTCGAAAGATGAAGGTCTCGACCAAACAAGCTCCCAGAAAAGGGAAGAAAACGCGAAAATGAAATACCAAAAGAAAAGGGCATTTCAGACATCGTATTGAGACCAAAAAGGTCAAGAGAATACATTAATCGAATGAGCCTTCGAATAAGATAAAGAAGTACCCTCGATTAAATTCACAAATACATCTATATTACAAAAGCTCTTAACAAGAGCAAAGTCATTCCTCCGGAACATCATCCGCAGAGTCATCCGAAGCCGCTGAGCTTTGGTTCTTTCTAAAGGTCTCAACAAAAGAAGAAATACGCCCAGGACCAACGTCTTGCCAGTGCGGAATCATCTTGAAAAGAGAGATTCGCGCCTCGTCAGGAATAGGGTCTAGAAGTTCCTCAGTAGGAGAAAAACCTTCATCTAGAATTGGGTCAACGCTCCCACCAGACAAGCTCAATTGAGCGAAGGCTTCCTCAATACCGGCAGCTCCAGCTAGAACCCCAAAGATGAATTTGCAAAAGATGAATTTGCATAAATCCATTCAGCAAACTCTCTGTTTGAAGCATTTGGCAGAGGAAAGTCTCGCACTTCGCCTCCAAGATATGAGAGGCAATCTCTCAAGCTTTTACAAGCCTGGAAGAGAGACGAAACCTCCCACTCTTCAGTGGTCTTCTCCCGGAGTTCACGCCTCACGTCGCGAAACCTCTGCCTGAAATAGCGAAGGCGGTTGCCAAGGTAGTAAAATTGATCTTCGATGGCACCGATGACAGGAAATACCTGAAAAAGGAAAAGAGTTATCAAACAGAAATTTCGTCCAAAAACAAATAATCAAAAAATAACCATAAGAAAACCTAACCTTGACTTGTCTAGCATAAAGTGCTTGAAACAGGTTTTCATAATCAACTCCGGAAAGTCGATTTCTCTCCTTCGCAAATAAAATATCAGGCAAAACCTTCGCAACATGTTCCATAACCGCGGCGTTAGGGAAGATCTCTGAAGGGGTTAGCGAAGGAAGTCCGTGACCCTCATAGCTGGTGTTAAGAGCAAACTCAACTGGGTCATCGTCTTCCGAAATACGAAAACGAGGAAGACCACCAAAGGGATCTTCCTCAGATGAGGAATCTTCGCCGGAATCATCAACCGGAGAGCCTTCGCCCTCTGCAGAACCTCAGGGAGGGGCAGCACTAATGGGCTTAACATTCAAAACCGCCCCACGAAGGTGTTTTCCAGCAGGAGCTGGAGCTTTTTCACGGCGACGTTTTGTCGAAGGCCCAATATCAGAAGCCTTCGAACTCCTTTTTTGCTTCGGAACAGGAGCTCCATACTCCTCGTACGGTTGATTCCGAGCTACGAAGGATCGGTTGAAACGAGCTGGAATACCAGCTTCTTGACGACCAGCTTCCTCTTTATCAATATAAGGCCCAACTATCGCCTTGGCCAACTCCTCAACTTCAGAAACAGAAGGAGCATCGCCACTCAGCAAATATTTGCGAAGGCCATTTTCATATGAATCATCTGCGAACCTAAGACTCCAGTTGGGTCGAAGGGGGTCAACATCTACAGAGATATACTCCTCCACAAGGTCTCAGTAGCTTAAAAAAGGCCTGATCTTGCGAAGGGAGTCAATGCAGCCTTCGAAGTCGTCATCATGATCGACTTCGACTTGGATCAGCCACTCAGGAGGCTTCATAGAACTAACAATCTCAGCGTCTTCGCTGAACTTCACGTAAAACCATTTCCGCTTCCAGTGAGACGCGACTTTGTTCACTTGCCCAAATGAAGGGACATTCCCTGGATTTTCATGAACGAAGTTGATCACCCCCAAAACTGTCCGATTTCACTTTTGATGTGGGTTGAAAATGGACTCGATGGGTGAAAGCGAAGGCAGACACACTGGGGTCAAAGCCTTCAGATTTACAAGCCCAAACATAAATAGCGAGCTTTGTAATAGCATTCGGAGTGAGCTGATGGATCTCCAACTGGAAGGCCTTCAGAACTTGAGCAACAAAAGGATGTGCAGGCACGCGAAGCCCATAGTTGAAGAATTCAAGAAAAACAACGGCTTCGCCAGCCAACGGCTTTGGAACAAGACTAGAGCCAGGGGAGCGAGCAGAGTCCCTAGGGCCAAACTTAGAAGTGAAGTGCTGATCGAGAAAAGCATCAGTACACTCAGAGTGACCGAAAGAGTCATTCCAATCTCTTTCGATCAAAGCTTTCTTGGGAGGCATCTTCGCAGAAGTGAAGAAAATCTGAACGAAGGAGGCAATAGATGAAGCGAAGGGGCTCAAGATAATAGATTTATCGCTGTAAAAAAAAGGGGGGAGGATTCAAAGCTTCAGTAAAACGATGAAGACGTCACTCTTTTTATAGGCACCGATAGCACACCGGAAAACGAGCCACCCTGAAATCAAACAATAAAAGTGAAAGGACGCGATGCTAAGAATAAATGACTAACGATGTAACTTGTTGCAGAAACACAGAAAACTGCTTCAGGGCCCCATTACGCGCGACACTTCATCAGTTGAGGGCTAATGTTGGGGGTTCAGCAACAAGTATCTGAGAAGCGACCCGCGAAGGGGCTCAAGAATGAGCGAAGGGTCTCCACATAACGGCATGGCAAAGCCGCCTATGAAGCCTGAGGCAGAGAGGTGTATTAGAATTACCCGATGGCATAACTGTAATAACGGTCTCTCCTCCCCCTATAAATATGGAGGGAGGAGACCCCGTAATAACATCTGTTTTTGGGCCATGAGCCAAAGATACATCATTTACTCCGTCCACATTTCTCTGTCGTTTCCCTAACCCCTTCGCCCAGCATCGCGGACGACGAAGGGCTTCGGAGTAACGCATAACGTAAGACCCAAGGAATAACCTGGGCAGCTGAACCTAACACTAGCTTCGCAGACATTTCAGGAGGGCTTCGCCAAGGAGCCCGATGACAGTAAGGTGTCAAGAGGGCTTCGCAAGGAGTCTTTTGGACGCCGAGATCGCCCAGAGGGCTTCGCAAGGACGTAACCATCACACACACTCCGTTGAAGAGCTTCGCCGAGTCCGACAAAGACCTTCGATCCCCCAACGATATGATCCAAGGTTCCACACTTTTGTTCAGGTGGAGATAAAACATCTTGATGCGGTTGCCGTGTATACAGGAAATCTGTTGTGTTTACAAGCTCGTTGTGACATGGTGTAGTGTTGCAACAGTATGTTCCTACTTGCTACTAAGTTCATTAGCTTGTTTTATTCTAATACTGATATGAAGGAACCTATTTGCTTTTGAATGTAAATTTTGTATGGAGATTGCTAATTAACTTGTCCTTGATATACCATACTTCCGCATCTGTTCCTGCAAAGTTCTCATGGAAAATAATCTGTATACCTTCAATAGAATGTATGGCATCGTCATGAACGGAGCTTATTAGGATCTTTTTTTATTTATTTCGATGAACTATATTTTTTTATAGTTAAGTCCAAATGCACTAGGCACCTCTGTTTAAAACAAGAAGTTAATTTGTTTTGCCAAGGAATTCCATCAGTTTTATATATATTGTACATTCCCATGTTGTTTGTTGGGCACTTGTTAGGATCTTGGAATTACAGCTTATAAAATGTTCATACTGTACTTTGCAAACATAAATGAAACAACTATAGATCAGAAATGCAAGCTCAGATAAAAAGGAATCCATTTGCTTCCATGATGAATATTAGTTCCTTTGACTTTTCTTTTGGAAAAATTACTGGTTAACTCTTGACATCTTGGTATTATTTCTCCTTTCTGATCCAGCTTTGAGGTGTGTAGTGATTAACAGACTTCCTGCTGTCTGCTTCATCTGTTTCTGGTAGTTCATATTTACTCTAACATCAGTCTTTATTATGGAACTGTAGTTTGCTTGTACTATGAAGCACAGACCAAGGGCCTCACTAATTTATACATTGTGTGTTGGAACCCTTAGTTGTTTAATATCATCTGTCGATCCATTGTATCCTTGCATTTGTGAAAACAAACTGATTATAACTTGCTGTGGCCTGTGGATTCTTCTGTATTATTCATTTGCACACCCTGCTCCCATGGCTTGAATGAGTTCTGCACAGGCATTTAACATTATTTTTTTTAGAGGAAACACATTTAACACCATTTTTGCTTATCATTATGCATATGGGGACTTATGGTGATTTTAATTATGCCCTTCAAAAGTGAATTGAAACACTAGCGACCTTGTTTAAAGGATCATTCATTTTCTTCACAATATCAAGGTTAAATTTACATATTACAGTAGTCAGTTGAACTAAGTGCTCCCTTGACTCCCGTGCCTATTTGCAAGATGATATTGGCTGACTGGCTGTTGTAGAATGCCAGAATATATATACACTATTTTCGCTCTTAATTTGTTCCAGCATTTTTTTTCCATGAAAAGGTTGTGTGTTTGCAGGGTTTCATGTTTTCTATTTCTGAGATAATTATGTTGCGTATTGGTAAATTTGAAAATTTAACTTTCTTTCTTTTTTTGCGGGAAGCTCTTTTTTTTTCTTTTGTGAAAATCCATACATATACACACAAGAGAGAGAGAGAGCGCGCATCTCCAAGAGTGTAAAAAAAAAAACAAACGACTCCATTAAAAAAAATGTGATTGAAAAATATTTGAAGCCGTAAAATTTTTAATTGAAGCTGGAACATTTAGCTTTTCAACAACTAGAACCTCGTGCTTATTGATCATTTCTTACAAACAAATTAAACTCACCTCTGAGACATAACTTTTCTGAATGTGGAGCATTTTTTCTATTAAAATGAACATTCCTGTTATTTACGTGGAAATGATAAGGTTAAAAGAAAACAAAAGGATAATAAGGTTAAAAAAGTGACTGAGAGAAGCTAATTCAGAAGGACACAATATTTTTTTTGAATGTCTTTTGTTTTAAGAACTGGACAATGTCTTTTTTTATTAACGTTGACTAGTATACATCGCATAAAAAAGGTATTTTTTAAGAATTGGAAAATGTCTCCGACTCGATCTAACCGACAATCCCCAAGATATCGGTTCATGGGCCGCACCAGCCACGCCGCCTCGGCCCAAACATACCGACAATTGTTCCGCCGGTCTCGGGCGGTGCCTCTTCCTTGCGCCGGCGGCTGGTCTCTCCTCCAGTCTCCGGCGATTCCGCGAAAGGACAACAGCGACCTGGTAAGCGCTCCGGTGCCATCTGGTTCTTCTCTAATCACCGACCGCCTTCGATACGGGAACGCGTCGCTGCCGCCTACGGCAAAAACTTTTCACCGTCCGCCCACCCCCGAGCGAGGCACTGTGCTTCTTCCCCGACGAGCCACACGCGGCGCAGCCGCCGTCGCCATCGCCGTAGAATCCCTTAGCTGCGTGGGGTTGCCCAAGAATCTCTTCCTCCTCCGCCGGACATAGAGGACGGGTTCCGGGGGGCGGCGGCGGCCCGGCGGTGGGAGGCGGCGCGGCGGTGCGGCGAGGCGGCGACGGCGCCGCCGTGGCCGCGGGCGGCAGGCAGGCGGTGGGCAGGGTCGGCGGTGGGGGCGTCGTGTCCCGACGGGTTAGCGTGGCGGCGGCGCGGTGACGGCGGCGGCTTGACGGGCGGCGGCGGCGAGTGCGGGCGGCGCGGCGAGGCGGCGAGGCGCCGCCGGCCGCCGGAGGTGGTTGCGGGCGGGGGCGGGGAAGGTGCGGCGGGCGGCGACGACGCCGGGAGGCGGCGGAGCGGCTTGGGTGGCGGTTTGGCCGGCGGGGGAGGCGCTCGGCGCGAGGTTGAAGAAGGACGGGGTTGGGCGTCGCTCGAATTTTTTCCGCCCAGGGCGTCAGCGACGGCCCCCCCTTCGATACTCCTATCCTCCAATTTGGATCCTCCTCACCTCCGATTTTGATTTTTTTTTTTGCCTAGGTGCCTTCCCTGCCTATCAAACCCTATCGGCAGATCCGCCGGCGCCGGAGATAGATACGGCGTCACCGGAGCCGTGCTCGGCGCCGACCAGATCCAGGTTTCCCAGAGGCCCTCCCGCCGCCGCCTCCTCGGACGGCCGCGAGCTCCCCTTCGACCTGATGCTCGACGTCCTGCTCTGCGTCCCGGCCAAGGACCTCTGCCGCATGCGCGCCGTCTGCCGCGCGTGGCGCGCCGCCACCGTCGACCCGCTCTTCGTCAGGGCGCACGCGGCGCGCCACCCGGACCCGCTCTTCCTGGCCAACCTCCGGGACGACGACGCGGACGTCCACGTCATGGATCTCTCCGGCGCGGTGGTGAAGCGGATTGCTGTCCCGGAGGCGCACCAGCTGCTCTGCACGCGCCTCGACCTGGCCTGCGTGGCGACGGAATGGAACAGCTGCCGCGTGCTCGACCCGGCCACCGGCGCTGTCATGCCTGGGCCTCCAGTGTTGTGGCAGGGAAAGACGAGGAACCTGACCCAGCGTAACACCACATTTGCATTAGGGCAGATAGCCGCTACCGGAGAGTACAAATTGCTCCGAGTGTCCAACTTGCTTCGGTCCACAGGCGAAGTTGAAGAGCAGCGCTTCGAGGTGTTTACCATCAATGGGAGTGCCGACAAGGTGGAGAAGATTGCAGAACCCTGATCTCATGCTTGAGTCCAGGAGCACTGTTGTCGTTGATGCGGTGGTGTATTTCCTGTACAACAGTATGTATTTTGGTGATTTCTATCCTCACATTGATCCGGATTGCATTGCTTCATTCGACCTTGAGAGAGAGGAGTGGAGAGATCTTCCAGGGCCAATCAGCAGCAGCCTTGCTATGGATGAGGGTGAAGATATGTACCAGTACATTTCCATGTGGCCTCGACTCACTTTATCCGAGCTCAAAGGTTCCTTAGTTCTATCATACTACCTTCGTTGCCAGTCTGACGTCTGGTTTCTAACAGACGTTGAGAGTGGCCTCTGGGTGAAAGAGTACAGCATCAATACTGTATCAACTACCAAAGGCATGATTGAGACGCACTGTATAAAACCACTGGTGGTCTTGAGTGATGGGAGGTTAGTTGTCCACCTAATACCGACAGGACTGCTGCTCATATATGATCCAAGAACAAACAATTTTGATGAAGTGAGGACTGGATATATAGATGGAGTTGCAATGTACACTGGAAGTGTGTTGAGCCTACCAAATGGTAATGTGGTTTAGTATTGTAATTGTGTGCTACTCAATTTGATTCATTTATAACCCACTTCTTGAGAATCACTTATTACTTTGCTTTTCAAAGGGGCTCTGCATAAAGTTGTGAATGATAGCCACAGTATTTGTCTGTTACTGCATCTAATCCTACAAGATTGTTGCAAATACATGGAGGTGCTTCTTGTTTCCATCTGGCATCTTTGTCAATTTATAATAACTATATTCTATGGCATTTTTTTTTGCGCCAATATCTTTGATGCTTGGATGTGATAACGTAACATATGTTTCTACAGAGCCAATAGTATTCAGCATGTTACACCTACTCTCATCACTTGTGACACCTGCAATTTATGTCACTCAGTTTATTGAATTTAACATTTATGCCTTTCCGATTCGGATCTGGACAAATGAGGTAAATAACAGAACAAAATCCACAGTCACAGTGAAATTGGATGCTATGAAAATTCCTTTTTTATCTGTTGTTTGATAATTTACCCTTTTGAGAAGAGTGTAAATTCTGTTTAATTGTTCAGAATTAGTATTCACATGAAATCTTTTTGCTATAGGTTGGCAGACACCTTGATATTCTGTCTTGTTAATTTTCGTTCTGTAGTTTGACTCTGTAAACCAATCTGAATTGTTTAAAAATACTCTGGTCTGGAACATGGTTTTTGTGTGCATTCAGATCCGTGATAAACAAAGAACTATGTGGTCAGCTCTAGATATACAGGTTGCACTCCACACACACACACACACACACACACACACACAAAAAAGAGACAAAAGAAAGAAACTCTAGATATACAAGTACTATGTTTCATTTCTGAAGCCATTTGATTTCTTTGATTTTAAGGAGCATAAGATAGATATTTAATAATTTTCTTTGTCTTTAGGCTGGTTTTGTTGCCTTTCTTGTGTACCATATCAAACTTCTTTCTATTGTACAAGATATTTAACTTCAGTGATTGATGACGGTGTCCAGGTTATAACATTTTGAGCATTTTAGGCACTAAACTGGACAATAGCATTATAGCAGACAAAACATTGCATTGTTATAATCTATTTTAACTGACCTATTGCTGAATTATCTGATGATAGGGATACTAAAATTCCTTTCCTTTCTAAAGTTTCATTTATTGAAATTAAGGGTATGGCAGCGGCTATTGCTGAAGACAATCTGCAGTTTATTTTCTAGGAAGGCTGTGCTAAACTGCTATTCTTTTATATTTTGAAATCATGTATTGTGTGTGTTTCACATTAAGCTGTAATCATGCCCATGTTATTTGGCTTATCAAATGTTCCTTCGATATGCACTTATAAATATCTAATCTGAAAAATGTCATTAAAGTTTGGAGTTTAGACTCTTTTTCCAGTTTTAGCTAAGTTCAAAATCAACTGTAGTTTGGGAATTAGATAAAATTCAAAATTTTGCTAAGTTCCCTGATTTTGCATCATAGTTCTACAAAGTATTTTGGCTTATCATATGCTGCTTCAATGCTCGCAAATCAATTCAGCGTCTCTGATCTCCACTGTAGCACTCTCCTTCATGTGTGTACTTGACGAGTTGGAGATTCAGGGGTGCGAATCAAACCAAGTTGCGTGACATTTGGACTGCTGCAAAATTCATTCATCTTAAACAGAATATGAAGGATATTACCATTGCATTTAAGTAGGTGTGATGATTCAAGTTATAGGCCTAAACTATTGCAGTCACTTTTCTAGATATTTTTTTCATTATCTTTAGGAGCAATGGATATTTTTTTTCACATGCAAACTGCATATACCATCTTAAATAAAACTCTTATTTGATTCACAAATTAAAATGTCCTGGACGACTCATGATTCTTTGGAGCTAAATTACTGTGTGGTTGATGCCCATAAAGGATGCTTATGCTACCAGGTAACGGAAAATGCCTGATTCTGTGTTTCGTCGTTTGCCTCTGTTTTTCGTTTACACCATTCATGATAGGACCTTTTGATTATAATTTGTTTATGCTTTTCCATATGTGAGACACTGACTTCCAGCCAAATTGGTATACCTCTATATGCTCTTTGCTTCACGCTGCTATGTTTTCCTCTAAAGGTCCTTTTGGAGTTCTTTCAAGCAATATCCATAGATATGTTGCATTCTGGTTCAGTAAGTGAACAACTGAGATATTTAATTTGATATAACTGTTTATTTATATATCTGCATACTATCATGTTCTAAGCACTCATCATACTGTATTCCATTCTTATGCGTTGCCGATCATGACGCAGCAATGTTATATCTACATCCTTCTCATGGGAGCAACAATTATACTTCTGTCTAAGACATGAACATGAGTTAAATGGATCTTTTTACTCATTCTGGAAAGAATCAATACAGCTTACTGGTAAGACCATCTAATGTAGTATTGCATGCCCATGATAGCTTGAAATACATTTGCTTTAGTTCACCATTTTATTGGCATCTTCTTCAAAAAGAGGAAATATGTTCGATAAACATTGTGATAAAGTTTCATACAAACACATTTTTTTTTTTTGGTGAGATAATACTATAGTGCCATCATGTTTCCAAGAAATTAGGCCGTTAGATGCATATTTGTATGGTCCTTCAAGCTTTCATCTTCATAGTAGAAGAAATATTATCTTAGGTCAGGTGGCGATTATGAAAGATCTGTTTTTTTTTTTCTTTTCAAAATGTGTCTGAATCATGTTCGTTTCCATAATTCCAAGTTGTTTGCAGTGTCATTATAATGATGCCATAATCTTTTCTTGCAATGGTGAGTCTCTTTGCTCATCGTATATTTTATGAAAAAATTTGCTACGGTAAATTGTGGCACATTCTGTACATTGTTCCGTGAATTAAAAAAAACCTTTTCATTGACGGTCTGTGCTGTAAAATGTTGCGTGGCCTATGGGTGTGCAATATTTGGTTGTGCTGATAAAGTGTCCTATTCATCTTCAGTTGGTACAAGATTTGCCATAGTTCATGTTTTTATTTTTGTTGTTTAGAGGTGCTCTCTGATTGATTGACTGAGAATAGAAAAATGGACAGGTGTATAGGTGTCAAATAAAGCCAAATAGATAGTTGTTGATGCCATAGAAGTTTAGGCTATGTAGTTTGACTTCCCTACCTCCAAGCGCCGAATTTCTTTCATGTTTGGTAGGACATTCTAATCACGGAAAGCTCTTGCACTTTTTTTAGTTTAGAAGAGAGGCAGATAGAACCAAGAAGTGCAACCGCTGCAGCCTTTGGAGTTGCTTTATTACACAACCGGCTTGGAGATATGATAAAGAAACCTAACAAAGTGAGGAGAACAACCTTTTGTTTAATTAACTAGCCACAAGACCATGTCTGTGTCCCTCGTAAAAAAAAGAGCATGTCTGTGTGGTTCCTTGCGAATCCACTGCATTCTTCCTCCCTGGAAGCAAAGGCCTTGAGCTAGACCCAGATAGTCCGTACTACTTGCAGGTCAATCACCGGAAAGCATCCATGAAGAAGACCATCGTTCTGTACCCCGGCCTCTTCGTCAGCCATTTCGCGCCCATGATGCAGCTCGCCGACTTCTTCGTGGAGGAGGGCTACGCCGTCGCGGTCGCGCTCATCGACATCACAATGGACCACGACGTTGCCTTGGCCACCGCCGTTGGCCGCATCATCGCCTCCGCCAAGCCGTCGATCACTGTCCACAGGCTCCCTCGGATCCAGGACCCTCCCGCCATCACGAACGACGAGCGGATGCTGCTCGGGTACTATGAGACCATCAGACGCTACAACGAGCCTCTCCGTGAGTTCCTCTGCTCCCTGCAGCCTCGCACAAGCATCCACACTGTGGTCGTGGACGCGCCGTCTGTCGACGCGCTCGACGTCACCAGGGAGCTCCGAGTCCCGGCTTACACCTTCTTCGCCACCAACGCCTCCGCGGTCGCCGTGTTCCTCCAGCTCCCATGGATCCTCCGCTCAGAAGGCAGGCAGCCAAGCTTCAGGGAGCTTGCTGAAGTCGATGCCTCTCTTGACATCCCTGGCGTGCCGCCCATGCCGGTGTCGCACCTCATGGGGCAGTACCTCGAGGACCCGGAGAGCGAGATGTACAAGGTGATGATGGGCGTGACGCGCAGGAACCCGGAGCCCGACGGCATCGTGGTGAACACAGTCGCGTCGCTGGAGCCTCGGGCGGTGGCGGCTCTCGGGGATCCCCGGCTCCTTCCCGCCAGCGTTTGCAAGCGGACACCTCCGGTGTACTGCGTCGGACCGCTTGTTGCGGCCCCCGGCGAGACGAAAGGAGAGCACGAGTGCCTTGCATGGCTCGACAAGCAACCGGAGCGCAGCGTCGTGTTCCTCTGCTTTGGGATACTAGGCGAGGTGTGCCACACGGAGGAGCAGCTCAAGGAGATCGCCCTTGGTCTGGAGAGTTCTCGCCACCGGTTTCTGTGGGTGGTGCGAGCCCCTATCAGCAAGGAATTACCGGAGAGCACGCATGGCAACCCGGATCTCGACGCGCTTCTGCCGGACGGGTTCTTGGAAAGGACGAAAGGCCGTGGCCTCGTCGTCAAGATGTGGGCGCCACAGGTGGAGGTGCTCCGTCACCGGGCGACCGGCTTGTTTGTGACGCACTGCGGATGGAACTCCGCGTTGGAGGCGATCACGGCGGGCGTGCCGATGATTTGCTGGCCGTTGTACGCAGAGCAGAAGATGAACAAAGTGTTCATGGTGGAGGAGGCGAGGATCGGCGTGGAGGTGGTTGGGTGGCAGCAGGGGCTGGTCAGTGCCGAGGAGGTGGAGGCGAAGGTGAGGCTTGTCATGGAGTCGGAGGAAGGGGAGCGGCTCCGGGCTCGGGTGGCGGAGCACAGGGATGTCGCGGCTGTCGCCTGGAAGCGTGGCGGCTCTTCGCGAGCCGCTTTTGGCCAGTTATTGTCTGACGCCGGCAACCTCTGCCCGGAGCAGACGCTTGCTTGATTTTTCTTTTGTTGGTGCCTTGTTTGTTCATCATGATGGTATTGTAAAGTTGGATACACCCGTATGCTGTCGTAACTTGTTCATGCATTCCCTCGCATAACAATCGATGTACTTCCCTCCTCGCAAAAAATAAAAATAAAAATCGATGTACGTCCCCTTGTACGCATGGCAGAACATACATGACAAGTACCCTCGCATAACAAGTACCCTCGCATAACAAGTATCGCGCGACTGCTACCGAATAATCTGACCAAATACTTTTTAGAAGGACCATAATCTGACCAAATACAAACCTTCAATCAGCTCTCAGTATAACGATAACGAAAATCATAACATATGTACAATGGTGTCTATTTGTCTAACATAATGACTTTTCAGGTTATCCCCAAAGAAGAAGAATAACTTCAGAATATCTCCAAAGTCAGACCTAAAATCAAACCGGAGCATGCACCTTTTCAGGTTTGGTACGAACGTATTTTCTTCTTCCTTTTTTTTTTGGTGGTGAATATGAACGTCGACACTCCATCCCGAAAGACTAACGGGTTTCAGAGTTACAAAATATTTTTTTTATTTTTTTTTGCGACTGATTGTTACAAAAAGTATGTGCACATGCTTTCTTCTTTTTTGAACGGAACGGCAGGGGAGCCCCCTACCTATTTTTCTATTTTCATTAACCAAAGAGAACCAAATATATACAGAGTTTTACTCGGGTCGTAGACCCAAAAAAGACCCTATAAAAGAGTTCATAGTGTACTACTCATCCAATTCTCGACTGCCACTTTCAGAGAAGGTCTAGCTCTAAGCAGGACCTTTTCCATTTCTAGTTTAAAACTACTTTTTCAAGCATTGAGAGAAAGAATTTTGTTATAAAAAATAATACCATTCCTATGGCACCAGATTGTCCAACAAGCTACCATGATCACTTCTCTGAAGATGCATGACCTGAAAGTGTTTTTTGCATGCTGGAACATGTCATTAGGCTGCAAAGTCGTGTCCCAGACCACGTTTGACTGAACAATTGACTGAACGGACATGAGAAGAAGAGATGAATCATAGTTTCTTCTACATTGGAGCTGCAAAGAACACAGTTATAGCTTGGCAAGTGCATGTTTTTTCGTCTGAGTAGGTTTCTTGTATTGATTCTGCTCTAAGCACCAACCAAAAGAAGAATTTGATTTTGCTTTGACAGCTAGCCTTCCACATCCACTTGAACCATGGGAACGCATTACAATCACCAATCAACTGCAAGTAAGCTTTTTTAGAGGAGAACTCATCAGTACCCCATATATAAATCCATTTGTCTGGGTTATCATCACTCAAGACCATATGTGCCAATGTGTCCTGTAGTTCTTCTAACTGAGCAGATGCAATCATTGATAAGGGTAGCCAGAAAATTTCTTCTAATGGATCAGTGAAAAAGCTCTTGACAGACATATCTTTTTTTAGTGCAAATGAGAATAGTTGAGGATACTTCCATTGAAATAAATTAGTACTCCAAACATACTTCCAGAACATGCATGTGTTACCTGCCTGTACTTGACATGCAGCAACCATTTTGTATTTCTCTGATTGTTTCATGACATCTTTCCACCAAAAAAATCCTCTTGGCCTGCATGTGTGGGGGTGGTTTATCTGAGTTATAAAAATGTGAGGCAAATCCATTTTATTGTAGAATTTATGCAGAAACTTCAACAACAAAGCAATATTCTGCGTTTTCAGATCAACAATGCCGAGACCACCCTGATCCTTTGGCCTCGTAGCCTTTCTCCAAGCGACAAGACAACCTCCTTTTTTATTGATATCTCCATTATTCCATAAACAATGCATCCTGTATTTGTCAATCAATTTGATGACAGTTGCTGGCAGTTTCAATGTACAGAGATAAAAAGTTGGCAAAGCTGAGAGAACTGAGGTGACCATTAACAATCTGCCCGCGTATGTTAAGAATCTGTTCAGACCATTCATTCGCCTTTCAATTCTGCCAACTAATGGTAGATACTGCTCAACAGTGGGCCTAGTAGTGCCGAGTGGAAGACCAAGATATGTAAATGGCATGGAGCCAACAGAGCAGCCCAAGGTATTAGCTAGATGTGTGGCTCTATCATCAGAGATATTAATTGGCACTAGAAAAGACTTTGCAAAATTGACCTTTAAACCTGTAGAATCTGCAAAACTTCTTAGTAAGGCTTTAAGGCAGTAGAGTTGTGGTGCATCTGCAGGCATAATAATAAGTGTATCGTCAGCATATTGGACTATAGGGTAGTCACCACCATAATTTGTACCTAATGGATGTTGTATGAGATTCCTGTTAGCCTCTGAATTTATGCACATGCTTTCTTCTTGTGCAGAAGACAATCTTCCATTACTCTCCGGTACAGGTGAGCTATGGACTCCAGTCCAGAGTAATTACCTGGAGCATCTAACTCATCTTCTGAACTCACTCCTTCGGACTAGGAGATGAGCATATTAAGTGATGCTGCCATACTAATGGAGAGACTCTTGTTGAAGTAACCTGTGCCTCAATTTGTCTATAGTTTTTTTCCCCAACATATTTACTTCTGACAACAACATAGCCACAGCTTCAGATTGTGAAGATTGAACATTTTAAGTTAATCTATAAAGCATATTAGTGATTAAATTTAATACAACTTCTCATTTGAACCAGAACTGGAAATTTTAAATTAGGTTTGCAATATGAATTTTATCTATCAATAAGCTGCGGATTACTGCTTAGCTTTAATCCAACTTCTCATGTTCAGTATCGAGAACTGAAAATTTCATATAAGACTGGCAATAATTATCAACTCTAATTCTAAAACTCTTTGAAATTTGAATAACTATCTATGTATTTATTTCAGACCATCGATTTCATGGTTTCATTTAAACCGGACAAACCAATTCGGTCTGGTTCCAATGGATGGCCGGCTTCTGACAAAAGAATTGAAAAATTCAAACTTTTGAAACTGCTTAAATCGAGTGACAAACCAAAGAATCTGAGCAATTACCAAGGAAACCGCTCGACTTACCCTTTTTGATTTTTTTTTAAATGAACTACGAAAACCGCTCTAACCGAGCCATAAACAGGGGCGGTCTTCCCTTGATTCAAGGGCATTCAGTTGAATGCCCAATTATTTTGGCTAAACATCAAGCATACTACTTGTGTATGAGATATATGTATAAGTATTGCTTGATATTAAGCCAAAATCCCCTCTCTCCAGCCTCAAAATAGCCTTCATTTGCTTCATTTTGTTCCTTTGCGATGCTTTGTGCTTCCATTAGTATAGCCAAAACACCATAACTTTTCATTTTTGAATGCCCAGGCCAAGGCAGAAGTTCTGGGTCCACCGCTGTCCATAACCCAAGGAAACCAAGCGGTAAAGCGCGAAAACCGAGAAGTTTTTTTTGTTAAATCGTTCGGTTACCGTTTCAACTTGCTCAAATTTGAAAGTATAAATTTATATAGGCTTTTCACTAGTTTCGAGCGGCGGTTTTGAGCGGCTTGGTTGGTTTTGTAAGCCCTAGGGTTAGCATTGTGATGTCTTGTTATTTCTTATTCAATTTAGCTTGAATTCTTGTCCGCTTTGTTAGTCCATTTTGTTGAAATTATTCTTCAGTTTTTTATACTAAACTGTGTATAGTTGGATATGGCTAATGTTAACCAGGATGCTATGTACGCTACTGTATTTGATCATATCCTAGAAAGTTGTACATAAATGAGGTACACCATAGTAATAAAAAAGAACTTGACCGGCGAGGGTAAACCATCCCTACGGCTTTGTTTATGGAGAACCTTAACCTTATCCGGTCCAGAAAACCCGCGTACTCCGATATAGATACAAAATAAAGAGCAATCTGGATGCAATTACAAGTCTTCATTCATTCAAAACTTTACAACAAAGGAGGGAGTTTGACAAAGGAAGGCGATAGCAATTAATGCTTAAATTTAACCCAACTACTCATTTTCCATCTCCAGAACCGTAAACTCGAAATTACATTGCAATATGAATTTGATCTGTCAAGAGTATTACTTCTTGGATTCAATTAAACATCTTTCAATGAGACCTGAAAAATTTCAAATAAGGTTGGCTATATAAAAAATATATGAATTTTAAACTCTGAGCGTACAAACTCTTTGAAGTTTCAATAAATATCCTGAGAATTGAGGTATAAGATACTCTTATAACTCATATTTTTAATAGTATTAAAATCAGATATTATTATATTTCAATATTGATTCAATTTCTCATAGTCTGAAAACCTGCGATTTCCCGGTAAAATTTATCTCATTTCCCGGTAAAATGTTTCCAGAAAGGATAAGATTTTGCCGAATCTCCTCCGCCCTCTCGATTTCTCCATCTGCTCCCCCGCGCCGGTACCCACGGTGCCATTTGCGCTTCTCGGCCCGCCGTCCCCCGCGCACCAGCAGAGAACCCTCGCCCAGCAAGATCGGAGTTTGAGGCGCACGCCGTGCTCCGCGCCTCCGCCGTCCGTCCACCGCTCGACGCCGACGCGGCACGGTAAGCTCTGTCTTTCTTCATTTCCTCGCTCTGTGAATTTGGGGGCACGGGATCATTTTGCCCGATTCTTGTGGATACAGATGGCATCGCTAAGCCCGTGCACCCCGTCGACAAGCCGGACGAGGAGCGCGCCTGCCGGATCCAGCGCTGGCGCGCTCCAAGCGGATGTGCTGTTTGAAGTCCTATTGCGTCTCCCTGCCCGGGATCTCTGCCGCCTCCGCGCCGTCTGCCGCTTGTGGCGCTCCTTCACCTACGATCCCCTCTTCATCAGGGAGCACACCGCGCGCCATCCGGGCCCGCTCCTGCTGGCCAATTTCCGGGATGACCAGACGCACATGCACATCCATGTCGTGGATCTGTCCGGCAACGTAGTTAAACGAATTGCCGCAGACGGCCACCAGCTGCTCTGCACACGGCTCGACCTGGCCTGTGCGGAGACGGAAAGGAACACCTGCCGCGTGATCAATCCAGCTACCGGAGCTGCCTTTGTCCTCCCAGGAGTTCCGATTGTGGGGCATCGGAGTGATCAGAATTATTCCTGGCCTTACTCTTCATTCGCTTTTGGGCATATTGCCGCTACCGGACATTACAAGGTGCTCAGAGTCATGAGCTGGCGTGACTGCATTGGCTTTGCTCAACGACAGTTTGTTGATGTATTTACTGTCAACGGTCCTGCTGAAGATGCAGAGTGGAGAAAAATGGCGATCTCCGAGAACCGTGTTGAGACTAGCAGTGCTGTTGTTGTTGACGGGGTGGTCTATTTCCTGATGGACAGAGTGTATGGTTCTATGCTTGATGCTGGTGTGGACCCTGGCATTCGACCAGACTGCATATTTTCACTGGACCTCGACAGAGAGGAATGGAGGGGAGATCTCCAAGGGCCAGTAAGTGTCAACCTGTCATTTAACAACATTGATGATTTCGACGAGTACTGTAGCATTTGGTCTCAACTTACTTTAGCTGACCTCAAAGGCTCCTTGGCTCTAAGTAATTACTGTGGATATCGGTCCACCATAGACCTCTGGGTTCTAGCAGGTTTTGAGAATGGTCTTTGGGTGAAAGAGTTTACCATACAGACCCAGTCAGTTGTCCAGATGGATGGGCGGCGGATAAAGGCACTGTTTGTCCTGGATGATGGGAGGTTAGTTATGCATTTGGGATGGACAGGACATCTTCTCATATATGATCCAGGAACGAACAGTTTTGCAGAAGTAGAGATGAGACCTCTTGATGCAGTAGGCATGTACACAGGAAGTCTATTGAGTTTACAAGTTGGTGACATGGTGTAGCATTCATTGTCTTGTTAGCTACTGCTCACTTTAGCTTGTTTCTGGTCCACTTCGTTGGAATAAATCTCCCAGCTTTTGAAAGTGAACTCCTTATGGATATAGCTAATGTTATAAGCATGATACTATTTACGCTACATCGTCTGATCCTACCCTAGAAAGTTGTTATAGGTACATTTTCTTTTACTTTGATAGTACACTGGAGTGGCTTGCTTTTATGGAGTCGCTGTTCTCTTGGTGAGTTTGGAAGTTGCTTTTTGTTTTTTAAACGTGTTTTTGCGTGTCATACCACCAAACTGGACATTTGATATTGAAACGGTTTAGGTGACTTAGAAAAAAAAATGGCTACATTAAAGTAACTTGAAACCTTTAATCCTTTGTTTTATAATTTGCCATGAAACACTCACTTTTCTATTTAAGACCATTTATAGATTAAGATCCAAATCAACTGGACACCCCTGTTTCAATAATAAGTTCCTATCTTTTGTTAAGTAGCGCATTGTTTTCAGTTTAGTTAATCGTAGCTATTATGCTATGTAATTTATTTCTACGGGCAGTCAGGCACCAGGAGTATTACAGATTGTGTGTTCATATTAGTGTACATTCTTTTGTCTTAGCATATCTTGAAATGTCTGGATATATTGTTCTTTGGAGGGGTAACATTTTTATTGATATGTCATCATGTTCTCTTTATCTGAAGATCATCTTGTTAACTACATACATCAGAACTCCTTTTGTCATATCTGCTGATGCATATTTTCTTTGCTTTGATGATGCACCTATACGCCATGTCATGATTGCCATGGAGGCATGGACTTTATACTAGCTTCTCTGTATTTCTTGATATCCCTGAACTGCATTTTTTACTAGTTGATTAATTTTAATGGCCTGTTTTCAAGAATTGTAATATTCTAATGTGCGTACTATATTGCAGCATGATCCAGTTAAATGATCAGTAGACCTTTGTCGATTAATTGTAAATTACCTGCAGTACGTACTGCAGCTACAACTTCTAAAGCTTTTGGTTTCACCTGTTTCTTTGTCTAGGAATTCAATGAATTACCTTTTTGTGCTGGCAATTCTGCACTTCTTGTTTCTCCCTCAAAGTAAAACTCTGCAAATTGAGATTTAATGTGGGATGAATTGGCTATCATTATGTGTATTTGTCTGCCAATTTGCAAACATTGTTATAGCCGTTAATTATTTGAAGAGGTAATCATTCATGTTGACTCTAAATTTCATCCTGTGATATGCAATTATAAAGTTTCCCTTTTTGAGGGCTGTACAGGGGCTCCAATTGACACCGCGCGCGGGGTACAGCTTGGGTGCGTTTGGTAGCCTGGACGGCCCGCCAGCCAGCACCCGCAGCTGCAGTTGGCCTAGTTTGGTAGCCTGGACGGCCTTTGGGCCAGTACCGGCGGGTGCTTTTGCGGCCCGATTTGGCGCATGAGCGGGAACGGCGAAATCGGGCATTTTTTTGGGGCCAGCATGCGGCGGGAAGAATTGGCGCACCCGCGCGTGAACTTTGGTCTCCCTCGCGCGGGCTCCGGCGGGAAAGGAAAACGGCCTGAAAGGCCTAGGGTTACCGCCGATAAAAAGGAGGCCGCGCCCCCTCACCTCCCCACCGGCCTCCATTTCACACCGCACTCGACTGCTCTCTCATCTCTCTCGTCTCCTCCATCTCGCCCGCCCGCGTCGCCCTCGCCGTCCACCACGTCCCCGCTGTCGCGGAGCCGGGAAGCTGAGCGGAAGAGGAAGCCGACGGGGAGCCAGACCGGGAATCGAAGCCGGAGCGTCCACCTCGCTGTGTACCTCGTCCTCCACCACGCCGTCGACCTCACCGTCCACCTCGCCTTCCACGTCGCCGCCCGATAGATCTGCTTCCTCGACATCCGCACGTCGTCGATCTGGTTGGCTCGCTCCTTCCCTTCGCGAAAAGGGTCGGCAATCCCTACCCCCTTTCCGTTATCTGTTGCCTCCTGCTGTTCCGATTCCCATGCTAAATCTCACACTTAGTGTTAATATTGTGGTGGTCCTACATTTGTCATTAGATTTGGTTTTCCCTGCGTTTGTTTTGGTTTTGTTCAAGATTGTTGCTCCTATTTTGTCACTGTCCATGTTGTGTTCCTCTTTTATACGGATGGTCGATGATGTGTGGTTGTTTCCTATGGGTGGCTACTACCTTTTGGTAGTAGCAGCCGAGGAAGTGTTTCCGCTTGCACCTTAATACTCATGAGTTCCCCACATTGGATGTCAAACACTGTGCATGTGCCTGAATTATTTGTTTTTGTACTGTGCATTTGTAGATATATGAGGAAAGAAAGTTGCTGGCTTCACAGGCTGTTGCTATGGTTGCTGTCATGGTTGCATTCATATCATCCACTCTTAGGCGCATTAGATCATTGGAGCCGAACCCTTTGCTTTTGCTGCCTAGGTCTGAGGTTGATGCGCAGAGGCAAAAAACCTGAATCTCATTTACAACTCAACTGAGCATGAATGCATTGCCATGTTGCGCATGGGAAAAGCTCCATTTTTTGCACTGTGTTCATTGTTTAGGGAGAGAGAGCTGTTGAGGGACACAATAAACAGTAGTGTGGAGGAGCAGGTGTCCATGTTCTTGCATGTAGTGTGGCATAATCAGAGGTTCAGGGTGGTTCATCAGAACTTTAGGAGGTCAAAGGAGACAATAAGTAGACATTTTAGGCAAGTGCTTTATGCTATTGGGGAGTTAAGGGATGAAATGATTAGGCCTCCATCAACTGATATAGCCCCAAAGATCCTAGGAAGCCACAGGTGGAACCCTTATTTCAAGGTAATGCATGTATGTTGCACATTATCATTTAATCTCACATGTTTGCCATAATTGGATTATAACTTAACTTTGCCATATAGGACTGCATTGGTGCCATTGATGGTACCCATGTTCTTGCACGAGTTCCTATAAGAATGCAAGCTGCCTTTAGGGGCAGGAAGCATGTTCCAACCCAGAATGTACTTGCTGCTGTTGATTTCAACCTACAGTTCACTTATGTGCTTGCTGGTTGGGAGGGAAGTGCACATGATGCACTTATTGTAGCTGATGCATTAGAAAGGGTTGATGGCTTGAGGGTACCTGCAGGTAAATGTACTTAGTTTGCATATAATGTAGTTTGATTGCATCATTGTGTGCTTAGATTATGTTTTGTTGTGCATTTGTTGGAAAGTTTTATCTAGTGGATGCTGGGTATGCATGTCGACCTGGGTTCCTACCTCCCTTCCGTTGTGTGCGCTACCACCTATCTCTGAGTATGGCCCTAGGAACCAACCCAACAACGCAAGAGAACTGTTTATCTTGAGGCATTCATCACTTCGTTGTGGCTTGTTAGGTGGACATCTGATCTGATGATTTCATAATTATGTATGATATGCCTTTCTGATCTGATGCTTGTTCAATTGCTTGCTTATTTTGATAGTTGGTATTTTTCATGGCCGATGAGGACTTGGCATTTCTGGTCAGTTATGAGGTGGGTTTTCAGTTGTTGGTGTTTACTTCATTTGTTCATTTGCTTCTTTCAGTTTCATTGTTGATTGGCTTTTCCATTTGTTTCCCCCACCTCGTATATGATATCTTGATGGTTTGCCAATTGATGATTTTAGCCAAGTGCTGAGGCCCTATTCTGAACTGGATGTGATGATTGGCTGTTGAGTGTAAAACCTCTCCCATCTGCAAAGCTCGATAGGGAGGGTAATTACATGTTCAATTACCAAGTTTTTACATTCACTACAGGAAACCCCTTATTTGCCGAGTGCCAGCGGCACTCAGCAAAGCCCGTATTACACTCGGCAAAGAGTTTGCCGAGTGTAGCACTCGGCAAAGACCGGACGGCAAACAGCTCTCGGCAAAGGCGGGTTTGCCGAGTGCTTTTTGTCGGGCACTCGGCAAAGATTTTGCCGAGTGTCGAAAAGGCACTCGGCAAAATAAAGTAACGAGACGGTGGGAAACGACCGTCAAGAGGGTTTGCCGAGTGCCCTGACGTCAGGCACTCGGCAAACAAAAAAAATTTGCCGAGTGCCAGAGGCCTGGCACTCGGCAAACAATGGTAAGTTTGCCGAGTGCCAGGCACTTGCACTCGGCAAACAATGGCACATGTGCCGAGTGCCTCAGTTTTGGCGCTCGGCAAAAATCTGAGGCACTCGACAAAAAAAATCGACAGATTGCAATAAAATGTTTAAAATCACTGCAACCTGGACCAAAATCACACCAAATCATACATATATGCTCACCATCATCACATACACATATATATCATCACATACACATATATATCATCACAAACACATAGAAATCACCACAAACACATAGAAATCACCACAAACACATAGAAATCCATCACAAACACATATTTGTCTCCAAGTACACATAGAAATGTTTTAACTTGACATCCACAAGCACAACTAGTTGGTTCATGCAATTGAAGTACAAATACAACTACAAGCTACATCGGAGAAGGGCGAGGATAAGGAGGAAACGGTGACCAAGCATTGGGAGGGGAAACCGGCTGATTGTTGGATCCAGCGGATATATTCTGCAAGAAGAAGATATTACATGATTAACACAAGATTTCAGATAGAAGCATACAAGCTGAAGCATTCGATATTATAATTGAAAGTTAGAAATGAAACTACAAGGATTTAGATAGACTCACCGGAGTGCCCTGACTCAGACTCGAAGTGCCGACAGGAGGAGGAAGAGGTAGTGGCGGCGGTTGCATCCCACCACTGTGCCACTGGTAAAACATCATCTGCATTTACCGCTGCAGGTCCTCCTGCATCCTTGCGTGCTGTTCCTGCAGCCTCGCATCGTACCTCGCCTGCTGTTCCAGCAGCTGTGCTTGGTACTTCGCCTCCTGTGCCTGCAGCTTCGCCTCCATCTCCTCCCGTAGCTGGGCCTACAATATGTCATCCCAATGTTACAATGCAAAGCAAACATATGTCAAACTCAACGAAACGACGAATATAACAGAAATAACCTGGGCTTGGTCAAACTGAATCTGTGCAGCGCTTGGCCGTGGGCGTATGGGCAGGGCTGAGGACGAGCTCCTCGCTCGGATCTCAGAGAGGGTGGGAGTAGAGGCCGTGTCCAGTGTGCTGTCTCCAATCCAGTACCGGCCATGCTTCTTACCTCCACCGATCCTCATGATGATCTCTCCATCAAGGTCCTCGGTGCTCGGGTTCCACTCTGGCCCGTGCTTCTCCCTAGCCATCTCGGTGTACTGCTGGAGGCGAGCGTGGACGGTGGCATTGCTGTACGCCTCGGGCCCGTCCTCCGGTTTGTAGTCGACCTCGATCGACGACGCCTTGCCCTTGTGGGCCAATGCCCAAGCCATCAACGGGGGGCACTCTCGGCCCTCATGCGCCCGCGACTGCAAAGAAAATAGAAAGATGATTAGAAATTATGCAAAATTGAGCGTTACAAACAACGAAATGAATTCACGTACCCAGCTAGCCACGTACTCGTCAAGGGTACGGTTGCCTTGATGGTGTGCTGGACCAGGCATCTTCAAACGCCGCTGCCGGCAAGCTTCGTGCGTCTTCTGCCACTCGGGGTCGCACCACCTACTCACAAAGTACTCCCAGCAGTCCCTGTGAGAGGCGCACCACCACGGAATCACCTACACGTCATTTGACCAAATTAGATGTTAGTTATTGTGAAACTATGAGAATAACAAATTAAGCGTACTTAATCAAGTATAGAAAACATGAGAATGTCAAATTACCCGCATGTATTGTTTTGCAGCCAGCCATATGGTTCGAGCCTCCTTTTTCTCAATCTTCCTACCAAGTTTTTTGGCGTAGTAGGTCCTCACGGCCTGGACGCGCGCCTCGTAATGCATGTCCGTAATGAGTTTAAGACATGCATTATACACCCGGTGCACCGCACGGTCACTCCATTCCGGCTCGACCCTGAAAAAATCCTGCACATAGACGCGATGTATACTTTTATTATTTGAAGAATATCCAATGAACGAGATGTATTGACCAATTCAATGTAAACAAGACTTACCCACAGCTCTCCAACTACCCGGTCCGCCACGGTGCGAAAGTCTCTCCCATCCTCATCTGGGACATCAGCGACGCGTTTGTAGTGGGCCCACATTAAGGCCGGCTCCTGCCCCTCGTCGCGCAGTGGCACCATGCCAGGAAAGTGTCTCCTGCACAAAAGGCCGAGGATGCCGGCAGGAAGACGTTTGTGGTCACCCGGAATGATCGTCTCCCAGCCCCTGCCCAAGTGATCAAGACAATGATTAGTTTCTATTGAGATTTCAAACATAGCAAATGACTTAAAAGTTAAAGTTACTTACTTCTTCCCTTTGGGTCGAACCAACGGGCATCTCTCAACAGGGATCGGTCGCTGTGGGAGTCATGCGGGACCTCGCTCCCACACTTTCGGCACGTCCTCAGACGCCGCCTCATCCTCCCCGTCCTCCTCCTCCTCCCTGTGCTCCTCCTCCTCCTCCCCGTCCTCCTCCTCCTACTCCGGGGCCTCCTGCTCTGGCTGCTTCTCTAGGGCCTCCGAGGCCTCCTGCTCCCGCTCCTCCTCCGGCTCGTGCACGGAAGGAGCAGGGGACGGTGCCCTCGACCCCCTCACTTGACGCCTGCCGCCACCTCTGCTGCCTCGAGCCTTGACTCGACTCCTCCCGCTCCCAGAACTCTCAGCGGACCGCTTCCCAGTCGCCTTTTGGTAGAGCGACTGGAGCGTCCTCGTCACACCACCCTTGCCCACCATCTTTGATCAATCACCTGCAATTAACAAGATTAAATCCATCAGTATTTCGAAATATATGCGAAAAAATATAACATGTAATAGAAAGTAACATAGTATTGCAAAAATTAAATTAACTACTACGGGCCATATATGTATTAGAAATAATCATCAAGATCAGGATCTTGTGCATTGTTGCCTCATCATCACTATAATCATCAAGGTCCATATCATCTTGCACGTGTTCTGAAGGCGGAATGTCATCGTCGTCTAAATGTAATCGCTCAAGTAATTTCAAGTCGTTCGCATTATGAACCTCATCTCCCGCATCGTCCTCAACAACCGTTTCATTGTCTACTTCCATTTCGATCTCTTCGGTTAAGTCTATCACAAAACCCCCTTCTAGCCCATCTTCTTGGAAGAACTCTCCATCGACATATGTGTTTGGGTCTACATTGTAATCTTCATGTTTGGGACCGGTAGTTTGCCGTGTGGCGATACCTTGTACACAACATCCCAACCCTTGAGACGGTCGTCAGTTTGGCACGGGTATGGGAGATAATAAACTTGTGTGGCATGTTGAGCAACAATATATACTCGTCTCCTGGATAGACGGATGACTGTCGAATTTCGACTAGCCCAAGATTAGGGGTCCGTCTAACTGCTTGAGGATCAAATCAATGGCATTTGAATACGACAAGAGGGAGAGGCTTGCAACCATCAAAACAAATTTCGTATATTTCTTCAACTCTTCCATAATATTCGACCCCATCGTCACCAGGAGTAAAAAACTCCGGTGTTAGTGGTTTTACGATTAGGCCGATTCTGCTCGTAGCTTGTTGTGTGAAAGCGGTACCCATTAACATCATAGCTTTTAAATGACTTGACCGCATAAAGACAGCCCTGGCAACCTGTCTTAACTCGGCATTCATTGTCGCTTCGGTCGATCCTGCAAAAAGTCAAGCAGGATAGTTAGCTTACATTATTCGCACGTACTAGGAACTTGTAAATGTCCATACTAAGAAAATGCCAAATACCTTCTATTGAACCAAAGAAATGAAAATCGGGCCAATCCATTTCTGCACCGTTGCAAAAGAAGGGTATCGACCATCATGTTGCGGTAGGATGCACTTCATCATGCCAGATTTACATTCAAGAAATCCTCTGTAGCAATGAGGAACAAGTGGGTTGGATGTGGAACAAATGGGTTAGATGTCTAATTATGAAATTTGTTCATAAACTTTCTTGATGTACACGTCCACTTCTCTTAGGTTGGTCAGAGTACATACAGCATGATCATGCGCCACTCTGGATATGTCAAGTTCTTCTTGGTCGCTTCACCTTCGCGCCGTATTGCCCCTTGGAAAGGCTGAGGGTCGATTCATTTTTGTCAAACGTTGTAACGAGTGGGTGGGAAAAATGCACACTCGGAAGGTTGTCAGAACTAGTATTTTGTTGTGAAGTTTGACACCTCCTCCAGAAAGGTGTGCCTCTGCAACTGGAAGCTTCCAGTTAGTTGCATTTATTTTTACATTTTGTTCGAAGAACCTTTTGACACCGCTCAATTGGGTAGCACCAACGGTTCTGCACAGGCCCCCCCCATTCGAGCCTCATACGGAGTGCAAAATCATATGCACCCATCGAGTGAACAAGCCTGGTGGAAATATCTTCTCCAACTTACAGAGCAACAACACGCCATTTTTTCCATTTCTGCAATCACGGAAGGTGATATCTCCTTAGCACAAAGCTGGCGGAAGAAATAGCTCAACTCTGCCAGCACTTGCCACACATGATCAGGGAGATAGCCTCGAACCATCACGGGAAGAAGCCGCTGAATCCACATGTGGTAGTCATGAGTCTTGACCCCGTTGATTCGCATAGTAGCCAAGTTCACTCCCCTACTCATATTCGCTGCGTACCCATCAGGGAACATTAACGTTTTGAACCATTCTAGTACTTCCTTCCTTTGGGGCCTCGTCAGGACGAAATCCGCCTTAGGTTTTCTCCATGACTTGCCGGATGCAGGAGGCGCCATGTCTAGCTTTGGTCGATTGCACAAAGTAGCTTGATCGACTCTTGCCTTAACATTGTCCCTTGTCTTATCAGGAATGTCCATGATTGTTCCGAAAAGTGGAACGCCTAAGCCATGTTCAACGTGCATTAGGTCAATGTTA